>JBBPBX010065898.1:0-12867 GCA_038048925.1 Garcialebias charrua | reverse complement strand
TTTGTGACAAAATGGTGTCAGCAAAGGTCAAAAGGAATGTTTACAAGACAGTGGTGAGACCAGCTATGTTGTATGGTCTGGAAACAGAGACATGGACAAAAAGACAGGAGACAGAACTGGAAGTGTCAGAAAGGAAGATGCTGAGGTTCTCCTTAGGACAGGGGTGTCAAACTCATTTTCACCGAGGGCCACATCGGCATAATGGCTGACCTTGAAGGGCCAGATGTAACTTATAAATGTAACTAAATGTAATCTAATGTAATGTAAAATAAATGTAACTACCGTACTCCTTAATGTTGAATAACTCATTTATTATAACTTATTCAACTGACAATTACAGTTGCATAGAAAACATCTGTTTGCTTGTTGCTCTAACATAAATCCTTTTAAAATTTGTCAGCTTATGAAAACCCACATAACTCCATTAATGAAGGATGAAATTGTCCAAGTTAATAAAAAAAACATAAAACTGAGCTGCAAAGAACATGTATGACACATGTAGCATCTCACCCAAAAAGGCTACACACAGCCTTGCATCCAACTGTGAATGACAACAATTTGTGTGCATACACATACCAAAATAAAGGTTGACTCAGTTCACAACTATATTACCGTACTCAAGTTGTTTGGTTAGTCTTTGATGAGGAGATGCTGCCTGTCCTTGAACACACCAAGTGGATTCTCTCTCTATGATTGATCATGTTCTGAAAATGATAAACACAAAACAAAATGCAAGCACAATCATTAAATTGCACACAGTTGAAATGTTCTTCTTCTTTGTTGAATTACATTTTATTATATTTTAATTAATCTAAAAAAGCTAAGTCTGGTCCTCTGGACATTTAAAAAACAAAACAAAACTTCATCTTTCAGGGATGAAGATGTTCACATCCTTGATAGAGAGGAACAATGGTTTGAGAGACGAGTAAAAGAGGCCATCTTTGTGAAAAGAAACCATCCAAGGAAGGGGAACATATTATTTTAGGTGGCTGAAATAATCACCTGTTTTTTGTTTTGTTTTTTTGAATGTCCAGAGGACCACACTTAGCTTTTTTAGATTTTTCTACCTGGATTATTGAGAATGCATCAGGATATATTTGAATTAAATTTTAAGAAAATGCTAACCTGACAAACAGGAAAGTGGACAAGATTGTCCTGTTTCACTTGCCACATCCATAAGTCCAATTTTCGCAGGAAAGCCGTGATCGCGTCGGACATCTGCGTGATGACTTGTTTGCGTCCCTGCAGCTTCTGATTCAGCTGGGCGAGATGGTCGGTTATGTCGCACAACACAGCAAAGTCACACAGCCACTTTGAAGCTAGCTTTCACTGCAGCCTCGTTTTTGGCTGTGGGTTTCATGAACAAACTCTGCTGCGACTGCAGTTTGCCTTTTAATTCTTGGCAGAATGTGTTGCTTTTCTTGAAGGCTAGCTTTAGCGTACTTAGCTCCGTGTTTGGTTTCAAAACCGACACCGCCTCGTAACACAAAAGACATACCGGTCTTTCTCCTGGAAGCACAAACAAGTATTCGCCTTCCCATCTTTCTTGAAACTTCCGTCTGTATCAACTTTTCTCTTTCTGGACATGTTGGGATCATTATTTATATCTCAATTCCACTCGTTGGCATGAAGGTAGAAACACTGCCTCGGCTACCGTAGTCGAAAGGCATTGTGGGAAAACCGTTGTCGAAAGGCATAGTGGGGCTGCCGTAGTCGAAAGGCATTGTGGGAAATGTAGTTTTTGGTCAAAACTCGCTCGTATTAATTTTTAGACACTCAAAACTTTTTAATTAAGCTCTCGCGGGCCAGATAAAATGACATGGCGGGCCACATCTGGCCCGCGGGCCAAGAGTTTGACACATGTGCCTTAGGAGATGGATGGATAAGATCAGGAATGAGATCATCAGAGGTACAGCACATGTTGAACAACTGGGAGATAAAGTTAGGGAGGACACACTGAGATGGTTTGGACATGTCCAGAGGAGGGACAGTGGTTTGGACATGTCCAGAGGAGGGACAGTGGTTTGGACATGTCCAGAGGAGGGACAGTGGTTTGGACATGTCCAGAGGAGGGACAGTGGTTTGGACATGTCCAGAGGAGGGACAGTGGGTATATTGGTAGAAGGATGTTAGAAATGCAGCTGCCAGGAAAAAGACAAAGAGGAGATATATGGATGCAGTTAGAGAGGACATGGAGGTAGTTGGAGTGAGGACAGAGGATGCAGAGGACAGAGTGAGGTGGAGGAGGATGACTCACTGTGGCGACCCCTGAAGAGGGAACAGCTGAAAGAAGAAGATTTATTTTGTACAGTTACTGCTTTTAATAAATGTGCCTGTGTGACAATTGGGACAAAACTTTGACTCAAATATCCTGATGTGTGCTCAATAATCCAGGTAGAAAAATCCTCTGGACATTCAAAAAACAAAACAAAACAAAAAACTGTAGAAACGTTTCGTCTTTCATCCAAAAGACTTCCTCAGTCTGAGGTGCTGTATTCAGCTCAGTCTTATAAATAGCACCTTCTCACAGTGGATCAACCAGTTTGCTGCTGACAGCCAAAACTAGCTGCTCACATGATCAAGGAGGACCATCAGCCTAACGATGCATCGTTAGCACCCTGATGGTTGTTACTGTATATAAGTGTGTGTGAATGACAGGGCTCAACTTCAAACACTTTGTAGAACGGTGTTTTATGAAGTTCAGTCCGTTTTCTTGTTAGTTGACCGACAGATTTGCCACATCCAATATGGCAGACGCTCTGATGACCAACAACAAGGCGTCTACAGCCAAACCCATCTGTTCTCTGATTTGATCGTTAATTTGTGATTGACATGACATTGACCAATCAGCTGAGAGGAGGAAGATCCAGGACAAAACTTTTACACATAGTTTTTGGATTTGTATCTGGAAACAGAACATTGTAAAAAAGTTTTGTAACTTGTGATTTTTTTTAACACGTACAAATCTTGTTTAAACCTGCAAAATATTTATGGCTGGAATTTGAGCCCATATGTAGAGTCTTTACAGGGTCTGCAGGGCCTTTGCATGTCTTTATTTTTTTTTACTTGGGAGCCCGGAGGCTCTCTGTTGTGTGCAGTTGACCCTGACAGGTTGTGGAAGGTTGTGAGCAGCACCAAACATCCAAAGTGAACAGCCAGGTTCTGTTAGTTTATCAGAACGTCACATGCTGGTCACCCCTGAGCCTGAATGGATTCAAAATGCACGGAGGAATGTAAAACTATCGTGTGATCCTCCAGATTTAAGAGAACAGAGACTCCATTCAGCCTCATTTCTTGTTCCAATGTTCATTATTGTCTCTTCAGGTTTTATCAGGTCTTACTTGATTCGGTCTGATTTCATCTTTTTATCTAATTGGGGGCTGCCAATGCATTGTAAATGCTTGGAAGCAACCTATTGTTCTCCACCCAATAAGGGTTTCTTTATTTATTTATTTTATCCTGTTCTTCTGAACTTGCTCTTCAATTCAGTTCAGTTTATTTTTATAACTCCAGTTCACAACAAAGTTGTCTCAGGACACTTTACAGGAACATTCACATAGAAAAGACAATTTGTAAAGTTCTCTATCTAAGGAATCTAGCAGACAAGTTGAATCTTCGCTTCATTGCAGTCTCCCATTCTGAGCAAGCACAGTGGAGACAGTGGAAAGAAAAACTCCCTTTTAACAGGAAGAAACCTCCAGCAGAACCAGGCTCAGGACAAGTGACCATCTGCTTTGACCGGCTGGTTGAGAGGACAGAAGGAGAGACAAACAAACACAGAATGGTCGGCCTCCCCAACAAATCTCTCCACAAGTTACAGATGGTCCAGAACTCAGCTGCCCGTGTCATCACTCAAACCTCCTACTATAACCACATCACTCCTGTCCTGCAGCAGCTCCACTGGCTCCTCCTACTATAACCACATCACTCCTGTCCTGCAGCAGCTCCACTGGCTCCTCCTACTATAACCACATCACTCCTGTCCTGCAGCAGCTCCACTGGCTCCCGGTTAAATCACGCATCATCTTCAAAATTCTACTCCTCACGTTCAAATCTATCCACAACCTTGCCCCTCCTTATCTATCTGACCTCCTACAAATCTCCATCCCATCACGCTCTCTCAGATCCTCCTCTTCGCTACATCTCCATGTACCCTCTGCCCGCCTCTCCACCATGGGGAGCAGGGCCTTCACCTGCTCTGCCCCTCACCTCTGGAACGCTCTACCACCAGACCTTCGAAACACCACCTCCCTTTCTCTGTTCAAGACAGCCCTGAAAACACATCTCTTTAGACTAGCTTATCATTAACTTTACTAAATGTATTTTTATTATTTTGTATTTTATAATCTTTATTTATTTTATATTCCAATTTATTCCTGCCAATGTTTGCACTGTTTGTTTGTTTTTACACAATCTCTGTGATACGTTTCTTACTGTGAAGTGTCCTTGGGTGTCCTGAAAGGCACTTTTAAATAAAATTATTATTATTATTATTATTATTATTATTATTATTATTATTATTATTATTATTATTATTATTATTATTATTATCATTATTATTATAAAGACACAGTCAGCTAACAAGATGGCTAACTTTAGCTGTCTTGTTAGCTGACTGTGTCTTCGATATGATTTATTAATGTCGCAAAACCTCAAACTGTTCCTCTCATAAAGCACAGCATGCGCGGCTAAATGAGTTTTGACCCATGTTTGTTTGTTTGTTTCAGAAAGTCTGAAAACACAGTCGGAGCTGCAGCTTAAACTTATAACTCTGTTTTAAATGGTGAAGAAGTTTCATAGTTCTCCGTTTTGTTGAGACTTTCAGCATCGTCTACAGAAAATCGTTTTCTGATGCTCATCTGACAATTCTGCTCCTCACCTCCCTGGTTACCCCCCTCCCTGCTTTTGCATTTGTCTCGTCTGTAACTCTTCAGCGCTCGCTCGAACCAATTTGGAATGGATTTATTTGCGTGGGCTGTTTTCTGGGCTGTTATCGATACTATCGATAAACTTTTTTTCCGCGAAGCGCACCGGCCAGGGAGAGCCGGCGAGCCCCATCGACACGCATGCGGTGAGCCACATTATGGACTCGAGGAGCGAGTTACTGTGTCTGGCCGTTCTTTCTGTCGTGGACGCGGAATATCTGTGGATTATTGGGATACTGGTGGCTGTCTGCCACTGAAGGCTGAGGAGGACCGCCGCGATCGGTGTGCTGGCGAGACTTCCTGCTCAGCGAAGATTCTTTGATCCGGGCTATGACCTTCCCAGCTGTTGTACGAGCTGAACCATACGGAGCAGCGGTGGTGAGCCGCGGACCTGCGGTGTCTTGGGACTCGTTTACAACCGCCCGATCATCAGGGCACAGATGGGACTTGTAGCTCGGAACCTCACATGATTCGGCGATTTGGACCCAGAAACAGCACCTGGACTTAAGACTGCAGTCAAAAGTACACTGTGGCCTGACTGAAAAAAATAAAGCAACTATCTAATCTGGTCTCTGAGCAACCTTGAACTGAAGGCTGTCTACAAATCTTCTCCTGGAGCTGGAAAGCTGAAGTGAACTTGCTGCCCTCCCCCCAGAGGTCTCTGTGTGTGCGTTTCGGATGGAGCCGAGCTGTGACACCTGCGAACTGTGCTTATCTGGAAACTATTACTCACAGACTTTACCTCCCGCCTGCCGTCATCATGCATCATGTCCTGTCTAATATGTGCTAAAAGCTGGTAGAGTTTTTTTGGACTTTATCATGGAGTGTCTCATGACAAGTTGTGATAGATTCTCTTTTTTTGAATACCACGTTCTTACCCGTTTGTGTGTCTATTCCTTTTTCCATATCTGGCGGCGCGGTTTCAAACTGCTGCGGCTCGTGCGTACGTCTCTTTAAGATTGTGCGTGCGCCAATTGCATAACCTTGTACCTCGGTGCATAACATGCCAATAAAGATATATTCTATTCTATTCTATTCTATTAAATCCAAACCATCAAATAACAGCCATTGCTTTTCTTTTTGCACATTGTTCTCCTCTCTCTGTTTACTTGTGTTAGACTTGTGTGTTTCCTTGACTGATGAAGTCTTCTGGATAGACGGTGCAAACTGTCCAGATGACTGTGGTGTCCCTCAAGGGTTCGGTTCTAGGCCCCCTGCTGTTTTCCCTTTACATGTTTAATCCCTTTCCCTTTAAATGTTTAATATAACTCTAGAAATAGAAATTAGGATATATTTGGCAAGACAATTGTCAGTTTTGTCTGTAATGCATAACAAGCAGTCATTAATGATTTATAATAATAATTCAATTTATAACGCACTTTTCATTACTGAAAATCTCAAAGTGCTACACATATTCACACATTTAAAAAGTGCCTTCTCCTATTCCGCTCCTGCTTCATGGAATATCTTACAAAAAGATCTGAAGCTCTCGACCTTGACTTCTCTAAATGGTTTTCAGAATCTGTTGGAATCCTGGCAAAAACCAATGCAGATTTGTTCCTGTCTTTGATTTTATACATCTACCTTATAATGTTTTGCTAGTTTTTTGATACTTTGTTTAAAATATTTTTTTTTTTTCTCTTTTGTTTTCTGTTGTTTATTGTTTGTTTGTTTATTGTTTAAGGAAATTCTACCACTGCTGTTCATTGTTCTTTAGTTTTAGCAGGTCGCTTTCGCAAATGAGCCCATGAGGTTCAAAAGATTTACCTGACTAAATAAAGGTTGAATGAATGAATGAATGAACATGCTGCCTTTAGGTCAAATTATTAATCAGTTCAACATTTCTTTTCACTGTTATGCCGACGATACACAGCTTTACATCAGGACTGGAGCATCATCATCATCACCTTCATCTCCATCTTTGAGATTTTCAGTAATGAAAAGTGCGTTATAAATTAAATTCATTATTATTATTATTATTATTATTATTATTATTATTATTATTATTATTATTATTATTATTATTATTATCTTCACTCACTGCCCTCTCTGCCTGCCTGGAGGAAATAAAGGCATGGATGAATCAGAACTTTCTTCAATTAAACTGCTCCAAGACTGAGGCCATACTGATTGGCACCCCTCACCAGGTACAAACATCAACTTTAACAACAATCTCCTTCTCTGGTCAAGACATCCCCCTCTCCACCTCTGTTACAAATCTTGGAATAAAAATGGACTCTCATCTTACATTTGAAAATCACATTAAGCTTCTGTTTAAAACTTGCTTCTTCCATCTTCGAAACATCTCCAGACTTCGCCCATCTCTAACTTTTTCTGATGCTGAGAAGCTCGTCCATGCTTTTGTCTCCTCCAGGCTCGACTACTGCAACTCCCTGTTTATTGGAATCCCTGGTAAATACCTTCAGAAACTTCAATATATTCAAAACAGTGCAGCAAGGATTTTGTTGAGAGTTCGTAAATTTGAACATATTACACCCATTCTCCATAACCTTCATTGGCTTCCTGTCGCCTACAGAATTCAGTACAAAACTGCTCTCATTACACATCAATGCTTACACGGAACTTCACCAGATTATCTAAAGGACATTCTTGCACCATATTCATCCACCCGGTCTCTACGATCACAGAACAGTAATCTCCTTCACATTCCACGAACCAAATTAAGGACCATGGGAGACCGGCCTTTCAGTGTGGCTGCCCCCCGCCTGTGGAACTCTCTTCCTGACTGCCTGAGAGCTCCACAGTCACTGGTTGACTTTAAACAAGGCTTAAATACTTTTCTTTTATCCCAGAAGAAAAGTCTTTTTCTTCGGGGGCGGCTGTGGCGTAGTGGTAATGGCAGTCGTCCCCTGATCGGAAGGTTGGCGGTTCAAATCCCGGTTCCCCACATCATGTGTTGTTGTGTCCTTGGGCAAGACACTTAACCCCGAGTTGCTCCCGGTAGGACTGGAAAGCACCTTCAAAGTCAAAGTCAAAGTCAAAGTCAACTTTATTGTCAGAACTGCAATATGTACAGGACATACACAGGACCGAAATTGCGTTTCTCTCAGTCCCTCGGTGCAACAGTAACCATCTAAACACTAAACACTAAAACATTTAATAAACATAAGCATAAAATAGTAAAAGTGTAACACTGTCCTGAGTTTTTTCATAATAGTATAAAAGTATGAAAATTTACACCAACACTGAAACACCAAACACCCAATGAACATAAGCATAAAATGAAATAATAAAAGTGTAATACTGTCCTGAGTTTTTGCATAGTAGTATAAAAAGTATAAAAAGTATATCTATAAAATAAACTGAAGGTTCTAGCATTGACATTTGCAAAGAGTGGCACAGCAGCATATAAGTTAATGTACACAGTATATGTATGAGGTAGTTGATGTTGGTATAGAGGCAAAGTGGCATATGCAGTGAGGCACATTTGGCATCCTTAGATAAGGCTAGTCAGAGAATGCTGTATATGTATCAGCAGTAGTGTAGATAAAAGTAGTGTAAATGTAAACAGTAGTAATAAATGTAAAGCAGTAGTAATAAATGTAAACCGTATTAATAAATGTAAACAGTGAATGTAAACAGTAGTATGACTATAGGCAGTAATGTAATACAAACATTAGTGCAAATATGAGAAGTAGTGCAAACTGAATGAGCACATGACCGAGAGTTTAGTGAATAACACTAGCCTGGTTAAAACCAGACCCTTGTCCTTCACTTCGCTTTGTACTAGGGTCTGGGACTTGTCCCATAGACAGCGATTTCTCTGGTAGATTTTTGAATGGACCAATCAGAGAACGGAAGGCGGAGTTTTGTTAGTTTAGCCTGGCGAGGTCCAGGCTATAAGATAAATAGCTCAGAAACCACTCGGTGGATATTTTTACTGCTACCAGTGTGTAATTATATAGCTCTAATTTACTGACTGTTGGCCTAAATGAAACATTTGAGATAAAATTCGATTTTTTATCATTTATTTTCGTAGCGCACCCGAGGCTGTTTGGAAAATGTCAAACCGAAACAATTTAAATCCAGCAGATTTGACCATTTCGTGAATTGATTTAGGAACTGTTAAGCTCAGGAACACTTCTGATATAACGTCAGCTAAGAAATATATTTTTTCTCAGCAAAGAAATAATAGTTTTTTACCTTGTTTTCATGAAAATTCCTTCGTGGCGGCAGCCATTTTAACTGACGACGTCAGTCGACGTCGTTCAAAACTCCGCCTTCTGTTCTCTGATTGGTCCGGTCAAAAATCTACCGGAGATATCCTTGTGGATGGGAGAAGTCCCAGACCCAGCAGTGAAGGGAAATGAGAATTGAGCGGAGCTGCGTAGGAATGGCGAGGGCCAGGCTAGAATAACGCCATAATAATACATAATAATACCTTGCATGGTAGTCTGCCGCTACCGGTGTATGAATGTGTGTAGCATTCAATGTGTGTAGCGCTTTGAGATTTTCACTAATGAAAAGCGCGTTATAAATTGAATTCATTATTATTATTATTATTATTATTATTCTTTTTAAGAAAGCCTATTCTGCCTCCACATGATTTTATTTCTGATTTTTATTTGATCATTGATTTTAGATGCACCTTGTAGCACTTTGAGATTTTCGTTAATGAAAAGTGCGTTACAAATTAAATTCATTATTATTATTATGACCTGACTGAAAATTGTTTGATAAATCCTATAGTTAGTGTCGGCTTGTTCTGCTGCTATAGACTTAGACTACTAGAGGACAAACTGACCTCATTTCCTTAAATGAATTGTTAAAATTGAATAGTTTTCATTTGATACTATTTCTATCTTAACGTGATTCTTGACCTGCCATTGTGTATCTGTTCCTACCAAACCCAGCCGGTCGAAGCAGATGACGCTTGTCCTGAGTCTGGTTCTGCTAAAGGTTTCTTCCTCATGATGGAGTTTTTCCTTTCCACTGTCACCTTCATGCTTGTTCAAGATGAGAGTTCTGTGATGGAGTTAAACTCAAAGCAGTCTGCTCCTCCATCCATCCATCCATCCATTTTCTTCCGCTTATCCGGGGTCGGGTCGCGGGGGTAGCAGCCTAAGTAGGGAGGCCCAGACTTCCCTCTCCCCAGCCACTTGGAGCAGCTCCTCTGGGGGAATCCCAAGGCGTTCCCAGGCCAGCCGAGAAACATAGTCCCTCCAGCGTATCCTGGGTCTTCCTCTGGGTCTCCTCCCGGTGGGACATGCCCGGAACACCTCACCAGGGAGGCGTCCAGGAGGCATCCTAACCAGATGCCCGAGCCACCTCAACTGGCTCCTCTCGATGTGGAGAAGCAGCGGCTCTACTCCGAGTCCCTCCCGGATGACTGAGCTTCTCACCCTATCTCTAAGGGAGAGTCCAGCCACCCTGCGGAGAAAACTCATTTCAGCCGCTTGTATCCGAGATCTTGTTCTTTCGGTCATAACCCAAAGCTCATGACCATAGATGAGGGTGGGAACGTAGATCGATCGGTAAATTGAGAGCTTTGCCTTTTGACTCAGCTCTCTCTTCACCACGACAGACCGGTACAGCGCCCGCTTCACTGCGGACGCTGCACCTATCCGCCTATCGATCTCACGCTCCAGTTTTCCCTCATTCGTGAACAAGATCCCGAGATACTTAAACTCCTCCACTTGGGGCAGGACCTCCTCCCCGACCCGGAGAGGGCACGCTACCCTTTTCCGGCTCAAGACCATGGCCTCGGATTTGGAGGAACTGATCCTCATCCCGGCCGCATCGCATTCAGCTGCAAACCGCTCCAGTGAAAGCTGTAGATCACGAGCTGATGAAGCCAATAGGACCACATCATCTGCAAAAAACAGAGAAGCGATTCTAAGGCCACCAAAACGGATCCTCTCAACACCTTGGCTGCGCCTAGAAATTCTGTCCATAAAAGTTATAAACAGAATCGGTGACAAAGGGCAACCTTGGCGGAGTCCAACTCTCACCGGAAACGAGCCTGACTTACTGCCGGCAATGCGGACCAAGCTCTGACACCGGTCGTACAGGGACCTAACAGCCCATATCAATGGGCCTGGTACCCCATACTCCCGGAGTACCCGCCACAGAACCCCCCGAGGGACGCGGTCGAATGCCTTTTCCAAGTCTACAAAGCACATGTAAACTGGTTGGGCAAACTCCCACGCACCCTCCAGGACCCTGTTGAGGGTGTAGAGCTGGTCTAGTGTTCCACGACCAGGACGAAAACCACACTGCTCCTCCTGAATCCGAGGTTCGACTATCCGACGGACCCTCCTCTCCAGAACCCCTGAATAGACCTTACCAGGGAGGCTTAAGAGTGTGATCCCTCTATAGTTGGAACACACCCTACGGTCCCCCTTTTTGAATAGGGGAACCACCACCCCAGTCTGCCAATCCAAGGGAACTGCCCCCGATGTCCACGCGATATTGCAGAGTCGCGTAAGCCAACACAACCCCACAACATCCAGAGCCCTAAGGAACTCAGGACGAATCTCATCCACCCCCGGAGCCTTGCCACCGCGGAGCTTTTTAACCACCTCGGCGACCTCCGCACCAGAGATTGGAGAGCCCGATCCAAAGTCCCCAGGCTCCGCTTCCTCAGTGGAAGACGTGCCAGTAGGATTGAGGAGGTCTTCGAAGTATTCCGCCCACCGACTCACAACATCCCGAGTTGAGGTCAACAGCACGCCATCCCCACCATAAATGGTGTTGGTCGCGTACCGCTTTCCCCCCCTGAGACGCCGGATGGTGGACCAGAATCGCCTCGAAGCCGTACGGAAGTCATTCTCCATGGCCTCTCCGAACTCCTCCCACGCCCGAGTTTTTGCCTCAGCAACCACCCGAGCCGCATGCCGCTTGGACTGCCGGTACCTATCTGCTGCTTCCGGGGTCCCACAGGCCAAAAAGGCCCAATAGGACTCCTTCTTCAGCTTGACAGCATCCCTCACCGCCGGTGTCCACCACCGGGTTCGAGGGTTGCCACCACGACAGGCACCAACAACCTTGCGGCCACAACTCCGATAAGCTGCCTCGACAATAGAGGCGCGAAACATGGCCCACTCGGGCTCAATGTCCCCCGCCTCCCTCGGAACGTGTTCAAAGCTCTCCCGGAGGTGGGAGTTAAAGCTCCGTCTTACGGGAGACTCTGCCAGACGTTCCCAGCAGACCCTCACAATACGTTTGGGTCTGCCAGGTCTGACCGGCATCCTCCCCCACCATCGGAGCCAACTCACCACCAGGTAGTGGTCAGTTGACAGCTCCGCCCCTCTCTTCACCCGAGTGTCCAGGACATGCGGCCGCAGATCAGATGAGACGACAACAAAGTCGATCATTGAACTACGACCTAGGGTGTCCTGGTGCCAAGAGCACATATGGACACCCTTATGCCTGAACATGGTGTTCGTTATGGACAATCCATGACGAGCACAGAAGTCCAACAACAGAACACCACTCGGGTTCAGATCAGGGGGGCCGTTCCTCCCAACCACACCCCTCCAGGTCTCACTGTCATTGCCCACGTGAGCGTTGAAGTCCCCCAGCAGAACAAGGGAGTCCCCAGGAGGCGCACCCTCCAATACCCCCTCCAAGGACTCCAAAAAGGGTGGGTAATCTGCGCTGCCGTTCGGCGCATAGGCACAAACAACAGTCAGAGCCCGTCCCCCCACACGTAGGCGAAGGGAGGCTACCCTCTCGTTCACCGGGGTGAACCCCAACGTACAGGCACCGAGATGGGGGGCAACAAGTATGCCCACTCCTGCTCGGCGCCTCTCACCAGGGGCAACTCCAGAGTGGAAGAGTGTCCAACCCCTCTCAAGGAAACTGGTTCCAGAGCCAGAGCCATGCGTTGAGGTGAGTCCGACTATTTCTAGCCGGAACCTCTCAACCTCACACACTAGCTCAGGCTCCTTCCCCACCAGAGAGGTGACATTCCATGTCC
>JBBPBX010065897.1:0-19821 GCA_038048925.1 Garcialebias charrua | reverse complement strand
TTTGATTTGATTTGATGTTTATTCATTCATTTTAAAAGAACAATACAAGACAGTTTCATCAGATACAAGAATACAAGTAGGATAAAATGAAGGGAGCAGAAAGAAGATGAAATCTTATTATATCTGCCCCTTATTTCACAGTTTGTTCAACCAATGATAACCTTCAAACTACATCACAAAATGAATAATTCTACTTAATTTTTCTAACTGTAATATACAAACTACATCACAAAATGAATAGTTCTACTTAATTTTACTAACTGTAATACACAAACTACATCACAAAATGAATAATTCTACTTAATTTTTCTAACTGTAATACACAAACTACATCACAAAATGAATAATTCTACTTAATTTTACTAACTGTAATACACAAACTACATCACAAAATGAATAATTCTACTTAATTTTTCTAACTGTAATACACAAACTACATCACCGTCTCGGCGACTTCGTCTCTCTTTTTGCACTTGTCCACAAGTTCTTCAGGTTGAGCCCAAAAAGTTCTTCAGACGACACGGGTCCTACTAGGAGTTCTTTTTGTAGCCTGTCGGGCATGGATGGTGCGTGTTAAGCCACGTGGTTCTGTGCACCATCTGCGTTGCGACCGCCACGCGCGACCAACACACCGTGGACGCGGCGCTGAGGTTCAGGATGACGTCTGCCGCCTTCCCCATCACGCTCGCCGTTTCTTCGTGCAGGCTCGGGTCCTCCGCTAGCTTGGAGATCTGGTAGGCGAGGAGAGCTGTGTTGTTGCTAGCTGCACCTGCCTGGGCCGCTAGCTGGTGTGCGCGGTCGGTTATTTGAAGCACCGTCTGGTCGTGGCGCCCGGCGGGAATGGGCCTGTGGTCCACCCTGGCGGTTTTTGCCCCGAACACTTCGGAGAGGCTCTGTTCCAAAGGGAGCACCCTTGGGTCGGCCTTGTCCGTGAAGCCCTCGACCCTCGTGAGTCCCGTGTAGGAGGTCGCTGGGGCCTCGAGCTTGGCGGGCTCCGCCGCCGCTTTGTCCCAGAGCTCCGTCACCGCCGGGAAGCGAGGCCAGACTGGGTCTGGGCGTCGCTGCGACGTGGTGCCCTACCTCAAGCCCGCCAGGATGTTTTTCCTGGGCGGTGAAGGGGTAGGCACCGACAGTCCCTTCAGCACGGCCGCCTCGTGGATGATGGCGGGCAGGTCGTGCATTAGGGAGCTCATTGCTGAGAGAGAGGGGTCCTTTGTGACCGCCTCGAGGTCGACCGGTTTGTCCAGTAGCGTACGGTCCCGGAGAGTCCATTTTTCTTCACCGATGGGGTTGAACAGTTCTGCCCGTCTTTCCCTCTCGCACAGTGGTAGCTTGGCGCAGAGGGGGCAGTCGCTGTCCGGGGCCGCGCGTTCGACTCCCAGGCACCTTTCGCAGGTGTCGCAGCCGTCGAAGTTGAAAATCAATCCAGCGGAGCGACCTGGACCGGTCTTTGCCATCTTGATGGAAAAAAATGATAATTTCAAAAGAAAAAATTTACTAAGGTTCTCATTCGGGCTGAATGAAGAAGAGATAGATTCACCCCGGTCGAGGGGTTTTGTCGACCCGAGGGGTGGGCCCATCCGGTAGGTGGGCGTGGACTAAAAGGTTTTCAGTAGGCGCTGACGCGCGGGGGGAGACTTCCAATAGGCGGAGCCAAAGGGCGGAGCTAACTACGACACTAGAACAGAAGGAAACGGCTGCGTTTACTTCCGGACCCCCGCCTGCATTCTGTGACGTCACTGCTACGTCATCTGAAACCCAGCAATTAAAAGTTTTGTGTCAAGTACCTGTCTTTGCAATTCTACTTTAAATTCGTAGACCTTTGGATAAAGGGTGAAACGTTTTCTGCAACAAATAAAGTCCAGTTGCTTTTGTATTGAGCGCTTTTTCTGATTTTATCATGTCCTGGACGACTGAGAATCTTCACCAGCATCTAGAGAAAATAGTTGCAGGTCAGTTGTGTGAACATCTACAAATAATGAAGAGTTTCAGTCAGGGTTTAAAGCTCATCATAGCACAGAAACCGCACTAGTAAAAGTCACTAATGATATTCTCATGGCCTCAGACAATGGACTTGTGTCTATACTGGTCCTGTTAGACCTCAGTGCTGCATTTCATAAAGTTGATCACAATATTTTACTACAGAGGCTTGAATATGATACTGGGTAGGAATGTGCAATATGGCCTAAAATTCATATCACGATATGTATTGTGAAGGGTGGCGATAACGATATATATCACGATATGTTTTTGGTATAAAACTTGCAATAGGAATGAAAAAAAAAGCATAGGGTGTCCTTTTGCCATAATTTATTTTGAAAACTGCTATACCACAAAATAATCTCTATTAAGAAAATTTCACTACTAGGTCCAGAGAGTTTTTAAATAATTAACAACTCAAGCATTAGGCTTCTTTCTTGTAGTGCAAAACATATATTGTGTAGTTTTAGCCATAAGTTTTAAACTAAAGAATATGTTGTTAACTCTTAACAGTTTCCAATATTGTCACTTAAGAAATGAACAGTAACAGAGCAGCATTTTACACTGAAAACACTTCACCCTCCAACCCTCTAGTGGGCGTCTCCTTCAGCTTTAAGGAGAGCTGACAAGGCAACCAGTTTCCTCTGTGGCTTTGACCAGAGGGTCTCGCAGTAAAATCACACAACACAGCGTTCTGTTCACAGATCAGAGGGCAGGTTTCTCTAAAGCTGACCAACGCTTACTTTAACTTTCAAAAAAAAAAAAACTTTCGACGGAACGCAGCGTTTTGCGCATGCGTCCAAATATGGCAACACTATGGCAAGCCGGACGAAGTTAGCTTATAGCTTTGCTACTTAGCACTCGAAGAAAAGACTTTAACACCACTTATGCACAGTTTTAAACTAAAAAAGTAAAGATTAAATCTGACAACTGTGATTTAAAGCTGACCAACGCTTACTTTAACTTTCGACAAAAAAAAAAGAAAAAGCTTTCGACGGAACGCGTTTTGCGCATGCATCCGAATATGGCAACACTACGGCAAGCCGGACGAAGTTAGCTTATAGCTTAGCTACTTAGCACTCGAAGAAAAGACTTTAACACCACTTACGCACAGTTTTCAACACAAAAGAAAGTACTGATTAACTCTGACAACTTTGATTGTACACTTCAACACCACTTATGCACAGTTTTAAACTAAAAAAGTAAAGATTAAATCTGACAACTGTGATTTTCTGCGGTTAGCTCTATCGTTAATCTCTATCGTAGGCTAAATTTCTAACGTTTCTACCGTGTACCGTTTATATCGCGCATCCCTAATACTGGGATTAATGAAACAGCTCTAAAATGGTTTAAATCATATCTATCTGATGAATGTAAATGTAAACAATAAACCGTCTTCATACACCAAAGTTAGTCATGGAGTCCCTCAGGGCTCAGTGCTTGGGCCAATTCTCTACTTTATATATGCTTCCATTAGGTAAAGTTATTAAACATCATGGAATACATTTTCATTGTTATGCTGAGGACACACAATTATATTTGTCCATTAAACCCAATGAATCCAATTTAGACTAGTACAAGCATGTCTTAAAGACATAAAAACCTGGATGACCCTTAATTCTCTCCTTTTGAGAACAGACAAGACTGAGATTTTAGTTTTTGGACCTGAGCACCTTAGGAATTTATTTTTCAGTCTTTCAACCTCCTTAGACGGCATTAATCTGCCTCCAGTTCTAATGTTAAAAATCTTGGTGTTATTTTTGATCAGGACATGTCTTTTATCCCCCACATTAAAAACGTTTCTAGAACCAACTTCTTCCACCAGCGTAATATCACTAAAATTAGAAACATCTCATCTAAAAATTATGCAGAAAAACTGGTTCATGCATTTGTTACGTCTAGACTGGACTATTGCAAAGGTTTATTATCTGGGTGTCCAAATACTTCTTTAAAACGTCTTCAGTTGATCCAAAATGCTGCTGCCAGTGTCTTAACTGGAGTTAGTAGGAGAGATCATATCTCTCCAGTTTTAGTTTCTCTCCATTGGCTCCCTGTCAAGTCCAGAATATAATTCAAAATCCTACTTCTAACCCACAAAACTCTCAACAACCTAGCTCCATCTTAAATTATAGCTCTTATTGTTCCATATTTTCCTAACAGAGCACTTCACTCTCAGGCTGCAGGTTTACTTGTGGTTCCTAGAGTTTCCAAGACCAGAATGGGAGGAAGTTCTTTCAGTTATCAGGCTCCTCTCCTGAGGAACAAACTTCCAGTTGCTGTCTGTGAGGCTGACACATTGTCCAGTTTTAAAACTAGGCTTAAGACTCTATCCATCCATCCATCCATTTTTGTCCGCTTATCCGGGGTCGGGTCGCGGGGGTAGCAGCCTAAGTAGGGAGGCCCAGACTTCCCTCTCCCCAGCCACTTGGAGCAGCTCCTCTGGGGGAATCCCAAGGCGTTCCCAGGCCAGCCGAGAAACATAGTCCCTCCAGCGTGTCCTGGGTCTTCCTCTGGGTCTCCTCCCGGTGGGACATGCCCGGAACACCTCACCAGGGAGGCGTCCAGGAGGCATCCTAACCAGATGCCCGAGCCACCTCAACTGGCTCCTCTCGATGTGGAGAAGCAGCGGCTCTACTCCGAGTCCCTCCCGGATGACTGAGCTTCTCACCCTATCTCTAAGGGAGAGTCCAGACACCCTGCGGAGAAAACTCATTTCAGCCGCTTGTATCCGAGATCTCGTTCTTTCGGTCACAACCCAAAGCTCATGACCATAGATGAGGGTGGGAACGTAGATCGATCGGTAAATTGAGAGCTTTGCCTTTCGACTCAGCTCTCTCTTCACCACGACAGACCGGTACAGCGCCCGCTTCACTGCGGATGCTGCACCTATCCGCCTATCGATCTCACGCTCCAGTTTTCCCTCATTCGTGAACAAGACCCCGAGATACTTAAACTCCTCCACTTGGGGCAGGACCTCCTCCCCGACCCGGAGAGGGCATGCTACCCTTTTCCGGCTCAAGACCATGGCCTCGGATTTGGAGGAACTGATCCTCATCCCGGCCGCATCACACTCGGCTGCAAACCGCTCCAGCGAAAGCTGTAGATCACGATCTGATGAAGCCAATAGGACCACATCATCTGCAAAAAACAGAGAAGCGATTCTAAGGCCACCAAAACGGATCCTCTCAACACCTTGGCTGCGCCTAGAAATTCTGTCCATAAAAGTTATGAACAGAATCGGTGACAAAGGGCAACCTTGGCGGAGTCCAACTCTCACTGGAAACGAGCCTGACTTACTGCCGGCAATGCGGACCAAGCTCTGACACCGGTCGTACAGGGACCTAACAGCCCATATCAATGGGCCTGGTACCCCATACTCCCGGAGTACCCCCCACAGAACCCCCCGAGGGACGCGGTCGAATGCCTTTTCCAAGTCCACAAAGCACATGTAAACTGGTTGGGCAAACTCCCACGCACCCTCCAGGACCCTGCTGAGGGTGTAGAGCTGGTCCAGTGTTCCACGACCAGCACGAAAACCACATTGCTCCTCCTGAATCCGAGGTTCGACTATCCGACGGACCCTCCTCTCCAGAACCCCTGAATAGACCTTACCAGGGAGGCTTAAGAGTGTGATCCCCCTATAGTTGGAACACACCCTACGGTCCCCCTTTTTGAATAGGGGAACCACCACCCCAGTCTGCCAATCCAAGGGAACTGCCCCCGATGTCCACGCGATATTGCAGAGTCGCGTAAGCCAACACAACCCCACAACATCCAGAGCCCTAAGGAACTCAGGACGAATCTCATCCACCCCCGGAGCCTTGCCACCGCGGAGCTTTTTAACCACCTTGGCGACCTCAGCACCAGAGATTGGAGAGCCCGACCCAAAGTCCCCAGGCTCCGCTTCCTCAGTGGAAGACGTGCCAGTAGGATTGAGGAGGTCTTCGAAGTATTCCGCCCACCGACTCACAACATCCCGAGTTGAGGTCAACAGCACGCCATCCCCACCATAAATGGTGTTGGTCGCGTACCGCTTTCCCCCCCTGAGACGCCGGATGGTGGACCAGAATCGCCTCGAAGCCGTACGGAAGTCATTCTCCATGGCCTCTCCGAACTCCTCCCACGCCCGAGTTTTTGCCTCAGCAACCACCCGAGCCGCATGCCGCTTGGACTGCCGGTACCTATCTGCTGCTTCCGGGGTCCCACAGGCCAAAAAGGCCCAATAGGACTCCTCCTTCAGCATGACAGCTGTTATGTATCCTGAAGGGATTAACCTTAGTTTAAAACCTCAGTTTTGTTTTGGTCACCTGCAGTCTGCAGCCTACTCCTGCTGCACTTTTTTTTTACTCAGCTTCAATCAGGCTTGATTAGCTGAGCTGCAACACCTGCTGACTCTCTCTCTCTCTCTTTAAATGCACTGAGCTCAAGCCAGAATGTGTGGAGGTTATGGTTAGTGGAGGTTATGGTTAGTGGAGGTTATGGTTAGTGGAGGTTTGGATGGTTAGTGGAGAATAGAGGAGGTGTGTGCAGGTATGTGAGGTTTTGGTGTTTAGAGGACATTAAAATAATATTACAGTCAGCAGTGGAAGTCTGCTGCTTGATTGTTTGGTAGACTGGGAGTTTCTCCACCCTCCCAGGTTTTGTTGATCACTAGACAGTGATTGTTGGTACACTTCATTCTGGAGTAGGTTTATAGAGTACATTTGTGCTTGTGTGGACTCTGGTGACCCAGAGTAGAGGACCTGAGCTGAAGTGTTGGAGATTTTTGAGTCTCAGAGTCTGAGGGCTCTGGTGGCTGTCTGTTAGAGGCAGCTGTGTGTGGGGGCTCGTGCCTTTTTGTTGTTGTAACATAATTCCTTTCATTACTTTTGGTTGGGTAAAGCGGTAGTCTAGTTTTCGCTATTGTTTTTGTTTTACATCCTGTAGGCCTAGAGTTTTGGTAGAGGTAGCCCGCTGTCTAACAGGGTTCGCCGGCTCTGTATAGAGTTGGCTCTGTTGGGCAGCTTTATTTTTCTTTTGGCCGCTTTATCCAAACCCACCTTTTCGTTGAACTTTCTTTTTTTTTAGGACGTGGGATGCCTGGAGAAGCTGGAGGTGGTTCCCCTCCTACAGATGACCCTTTGTTCCTTTAATAAATTTGTTAAACCTTTTCCTTGTGTCCTGTGTCCATTAAATATGTTTTGATCCTTGTTGGATCGTAACATATTTATTGGATGGCTCGTCCGGGATCTGAATTAGTATTGGGGGCTCGTT
This sequence comes from Garcialebias charrua, assembly GCA_038048925.1. Classification (NCBI taxonomy): domain Eukaryota; kingdom Metazoa; phylum Chordata; class Actinopteri; order Cyprinodontiformes; family Rivulidae; genus Garcialebias; species Garcialebias charrua. Next base: position 12,588 of record JBBPBX010065897.1, on the reverse strand, counting down.
TGTAAGGTGCTGTGTTTTTTGAGTTGTCTGCTCGTCTGTTTGTCTGCACAGGACAAACTTGTTGGAGTGTTTCTGTGAAGCACTTGAGTTTTTAGACAGCTGAGCACCTGCTGTGCATGTTTGTGGGAGTCTGGTTTTGAGCAGACATTGTGGTTTTTGTGCTTAATCTTGAGAGTGTTGTGAAGTCTTTTTGAAGCCAAGTGTTATTTGACAGTGGTTAATAAAATTAACTGCTCCTTTTTTACATTTGGTGTGTTTTGACAGCTGTGTGCTGTAGTTTACACTCTCTCTGGAGCTGACAGGACCAGCTCCTGGTTGCTGATTGAGCTGAAACACACAGCTGTGTGTGTGTTTTTTGGATTGTGCTGCGTTCAAATGCAGATGTGATTTTTGCTGTTGTTTACAGTGAAAGTCATAAGAAGGGTACAGCTTAAAACTGTTTGTCTGCATCATGGCATTTAATTTAAATAAATTCCTTGAACAACCCACTGTGCAGGTCTTTGCAGACTGCACAAGAGTACAAAAGCTGAGTGTAGCAGATCATTTTAACATTGATGTTAGAAAATTTGCTAATGATGGATGGCTAGAGAGTGAACTGCTATGTGCATTGGTCCAGCTTGGGATATTTCCTGAGCTTAATGAACAAGAGCGTCTAAGAAAAGAATCTGCTTTGAGGAAAGCAGAACATGATGAATGGATTGCCTTGAGGAGAAAGGAGCTTGAAGAGAAGCGAGCTGCTTTTGAGCTGGAGCGAGCTGCCTTAAAAGAAAAACAAGAGCGTGAACTTTTGTTTTTAAAAAAACAGGAACAAGAACGACAAGCTGCTTTGGAGAGATTTCAAGCTGCTCAGGAAGAGAAGAAGCGTCTTCTGGAACAACAAAGACTTCAAGTTGCTCGTGAACAAGAAATACTGACGTTGCAGAAGGAGCTAACAGAGTTGAGGCTCAAAGCTGAACTGAAAAAGCAACGTTCGTGTCCCAGTGTGTGTCATCCTAAGGTGACACCAGAGCTTTTCACTCAAGCAGGTGAGCCACTTCTACAGGAGGTGGCGCTTCAAGAACATCGACTGGAGGAAGAAGAGGATGAGTTGGTTTTGAGTAACAGCTTCCTGATGGACTGTGAAGAAAAACCGATTTCAGTGGAGGAGGTGAAACTCTTGCTTCATCTTCAAGAAGGAGATGACGATCTCGGTGACTGTTTTTCACAGTTGTTTGACGCTGAACTACTCCTAGTTCAGTCAAGTGAGGACCTAAAGAACTTGAAGGAAGTGGCTCCACACCTGACTATTCCTCCTGTTCCACTGTGTCCAGTTTCAACAAATACAGAGGAAAATGAAAGACTGTTGTTGGATGATGTGGGACCATCCCCTCAACACGAAGCAGAAGACGACTATGTGAAAAAAAAATTGTTCCTGACTGTGCCACGTGAGCTACTACAACATCATGTTGTGTACAACTCCTTTTCTAAACTTTTCTCGTGTGTTTTCAGAGTAGCTGAAGAAAAACCGGTTACTCCTGACCAGAAGGTGAATGAGGAGAGCAGTCCAGTACTAACCAGTGCTGGTACGGAGGAGAACAATTCCTTCCCGTCAGAAAATAAAAGTCGACTCTCTTCTTCACTGGTTGACCACTTCAGAGATGTTGTTAGTATTTGTCAGACGAAACGAAAGCTTTTTAGGGTACAACCAGACCCAAGACGTTGTTTTGGCTTTCAAACCTTTTGAGTGTACCTGTAGATTAGATGTAAGCGGTTTGACAGACTAGTTTTTAATGAGGTTTTTAGTCTGTTTGAGTGATAAGGACCGCTACATGTGACCTCACTGTTTTTGTATGGGTCATGTATGATGTTTTTACCTCACATCTACATCACCCCATAAAAAAACATTTAGCGGTGGGAGTGTTATGTATCCTGAAGGGATTAACCTTAGTTTAAAACCTCAGTTTTGTTTTGGTCACCTGCAGTCTGCAGCCTACTCCTGCTGCACTTTTTTTTTACTCAGCTTCAATCAGGCTTGATTAGCTGAGCTGCAACACCTGCTGACTCTCTCTCTCTCTCTTAAATGCACTGAGCTCAAGCCAGAATGTGTGGAGGTTATGGTTAGTGGAGGTTATGGTTAGTGGAGGTTATGGTTAGTGGAGGTTTGGATGGTTAGTGGAGAATAGAGGAGGTGTGTGCAGGTATGTGAGGTTTTGGTGTTTAGAGGACATTAAAATAATATTACAGTCAGCAGTGGAAGTCTGCTGCTTGATTGTTTGGTAGACTGGGAGTTTCTCCACCCTCCCAGGTTTTGTTGATCACTAGACAGTGATTGTTGGTACACTTCATTCTGGAGTAGGTTTATAGAGTACATTTGTGCTTGTGTGGACTCTGGTGACCCAGAGTAGAGGACCTGAGCTGAAGTGTTGGAGATTTTTGAGTCTCAGAGTCTGAGGGCTCTGGTGGCTGTCTGTTAGAGGCAGCTGTGTGTGGGGGCTCGTGCCTTTTTGTTGTTGTAACATAATTCCTTTCATTACTTTTGGTTGGGTAAAGCGGTAGTCTAGTTTTCGCTATTGTTTTTGTTTTACATCCTGTAGGCCTAGAGTTTTGGTAGAGGTAGCCCGCTGTCTAACAGGGTTCGCCGGCTCTGTATAGAGTTGGCTCTGTTGGGCAGCTTTATTTTTCTTTTGGCCGCTTTATCCAAACCCACCTTTTCGTTGAACTTTCTTTTTTTTTTAGGACGTGGGATGCCTGGAGAAGCTGGAGGTGGTTCCCCTCCTACAGATGACCCTTTGTTCCTTTAATAAATTTGTTAAACCTTTTCCTTGTGTCCTGTGTCCATTAAATATGTTTTGATCCTTGTTGGATCGTAACAACAGCATCCCTCACCGCTGGTGTCCACCACCGGGTTCGAGGGTTGCCACCACGACAGGCACCAACAACCTTGCGGCCACAACTCTGATAAGCTACCTCGACAATAGAGGCGCGGAACATGGCCCACTCGGACTCAATGTCCCCCGCCTCCCTCGGAACGTGTTCAAAGCTCTCCCGGAGGTGGGAGTTAAAGCTCCGTCTTACGGGAGACTCTGCCAGACGTTCCCAGCAGACCCTCACAATACGTTTGGGTCTGCCAGGTCTGACCGGCATCCTCCCCCACCATCGGAGCCAACTCACCACCAGGTAGTGGTCAGTTGACAGCTCCGCCCCTCTCTTCACCCGAGTGTCCAGGACATGCGGCCGCAGATCAGATGAGACAACAACAAAGTCGATCATCGAACTGCGACCTAGGGTGTCCTGGTGCCAAGAGCACATATGTACACCCTTATGCCTGAACATGGTGTTCGTTATGGACAATCCATGACGAGCACAGAAGTCCAACAACAAAACACCACTCGGGTTCAGATCAGGGGGGCCGTTCCTCCCAACCACACCCCTCCAGGTCTCACTGTCATTGCCCACGTGAGCGTTGAAGTCCCCCAGCAGAACAAGGGAGTCCCCAGGAGGCGCACTCTCCAATACCCCCTCCAAGGACTCCAAAAAGGGTGGGTAATCTGCGCTGCCGTTTGGCGCATAGGCACAAACAACAGTCAGAGCCCGTCCCCCCACACGTAGGCGAAGGGAGGCTACCCTCTCGTTCACCGGGGTGAACCCCAACGTACAGGCACCAAGATGGGGGGCAACAAGTATGCCCACTCCTGCTCGGCGCCTCTCACCAGGGGCAACTCCAGAGTAGAAGAGTGTCCAACCCCTCTCAAGGAAACTGGTTCCAGAGCCAGAGCCATGTGTTGAGGTGAGTCCGACTATTTCTAGCCGGAACCTCTCAACCTCACACACTAGCTCAGGCTCCTTCCCCACCAGAGAGGTGACATTCCATGTCCCAATGGCCAGCTTCTGTAGCCGAGGATCAGACCGCCAGGGTCCCCGCCCTCGGCCACCACCCATCCCACATTGCACCCGACCCCTTTGGCCCCTTTGGCTTAAGACTCTACTTTTTGATAAATCCTATAGTTAGGGGCTTGGGTTTCCTGAGCTCTCCCTTGGTTATGTTGCTATAGGCTTACCCCCAATTTACACTACATGCGTTCCGGCTCCGGTCCGCTCCGACCTCCGCAGCAAATACGCACCCATTATAATCAATGAGAGCGTTTACACTGGCTCCGCACGGCGGCGGCGAGCGGACGGCAGTCCGTCAAAATAGGATCCGATCCTATTTCTGCCGGACGCCGGAGCTGTGCCGGAGTCAACTTTTAAAGATTACGTCGCACCAACAGGAAAAGGAACGAGCACAACATCCGTATTTACAAAATAAAATCACCACGGGCGGACTAATCCTAGCTCTATACGGATTTATTTGTACAAAAATGCTGTCAAACTATCATTTATGACTACGCCTACAAACGCAATACAAGAAATAAATAAATTTTAAAAAGTATTTTATTCTGAAATGTAATAAATCACTTCCTGTCGCTCAAACCATGTCCTGTCGCTCATTTACGAGAGAAGATCAAGGCAGACGCAACAATGGATGAGGAGAGACTTGTGGAAGTTGAGAATTACACTATATTATATGACACCAGTCATCCTTTTTGTTCTGACTTCCTTATTTATCACTTGATTTATCGCGCGATCTCGCAATTCCCGCGCATGCGTCTCGGAGCGGCGCATCCAGGCTGACCGGACCGGAGCGGAGGTAGTGTAAACTGGACTTTGAGACGCTCAGCTGCGACCTGCGGAGCGGGGTGGAGCGGAGCCGGAACGCATGTAGTGTAAATTCCGGGTTAGACTGCTGGAGGACAAATTGACCACACTTTTTTCACTCTCCTACGTCTTTACTTACTCTGCTCAACCTGTTTTGTATTTGTAATTATTTTTTATAATCTTAACTTGTGGGTTTTTTTTTTGTCTTTCAGATTCACCTGGTATAAGAATGGTCTGGACAGACCATTCTGTTTTAGTTTGTCTCTCCTTACTGTCCTCTCAACCAGCCGGTCAAAGCATATGGTCACTTGTCCTGAGCCTGGTTCTGCTGGAGGTTTCTTCCTTTTTAAAAGTGAGTTTTTCTTTCCACTGTCTCCACTGTACTTGCTCAGGATGGGAGACTGCAACGAAGCCAAGATTCAACTTGTCTACTGGATTCCTTAGATAAACTTTACGAATGGGCTTTTCTATGTTTGTGAATGTTCCTGTAAAGTGCCCTGAAACAACTTTGTTGTGATTTGGCGCTATATAAATAAACTGAATTGAACTGTTGAGTTTTGTGTAGTTTTCAGAGTTTCCATGAGGATGAAGACATTTGTAGAAACTGTACCGTGTTTATAAAAATACTTTTAGAAACGACAAAGAAAAAATGTTTTGGAAAACCCATGTTTCTGAGTGAACTACGCCCAGGTGTGAAGTGAGGAAACCTAAACATCTTCCACATGACATCACCAACATCCTGACAGAATGCTATAACCAGTGCTGGGCAGCGCTAATCCAAAAATTAGTTCCGCTATTTCTAAAGCACTTATTAATTTATTTAGGTCCGCAATTTCAAAAGCACTAATGTCTTATGAAAATTAGGGGAAGCTAATTCTAATCCGCTAATTAAATTCAACAATTGGTAGCAGCAAGTTATGCAATATTTGCACTACACTGCCAACTAGCGGTGCATGAACTGTTATACAGTAAGTTGTTTGAGTTTCAGAGTATTTAGTTTGGTTCTCTTCAACAGGTTTGACAAGGACAAAATGTACCCATTCCAAAGTCTGTTAGCTAAACTGCTGACATATTTGGCTGTTTTTTTTCTTTCTTCTTTTGTTACTTTTAGTACCACTAGATCGCATGTGTCAAACTCAAGGCCCGTGGGCCAAATCCGGCCTACCATAACCGTTTCTGTGGCTCTCTACACCCTAGAACTTCAAGATAACAGTTGTAAGCATGTTGCTCTCAGGTGGTGGGTCCCCATCCCTACACTCCCTGGTCTCTCTGTTAATTCATTCATTCATTCATTCAACCTTTATTTATACAGGCTATCCTCGTTGAGTCATGGGGACTCATTTACAAGAGGGACCTGTTTCACTCACACCCAGGGTCAATTTAGAGTCACCAATCAACCTAACATGCATGTTTTTGGACTGTGGGAGGAAACCGGAGTACCCGGAGAAAACCCACGCATGCACGGAGAGAACATGCAAACTCCACCCAGAAAGGCCCCCGGACTGGGATTTGAACCTTGGACCTTCTCGCTGAGAGGCAGCAGCTCTACCAGTTGCGCCACCGTGCTGCCCAATTAATTGTCTTGCTTATCTCCTCCATTTTGTTGTCCAGGTGTTTGTGATTGTCATGCTGTGTGTTCATGTACCTGTATATAAGTCTGTATCTCTGTGTTTATCGTTATCCTGGCATTGTCTCCTGTTGCCTCTGTCTCCTGAGTTCCTTGTGATTCCCTGAGTATGTAAGTTTGCTGCCCTGTCAGCTATTTTATGTTCTTATGCTGCGTTCCAGTTGCATCGGAAGTCGAAATTACGAACCCGGACTGACGTCATTTCCGAGTTGAATGCATTCCAGTTAGCTTGTCGGCGCGACGATGAAAACAAGATGGACGCCCGCTACAACGCTGTTGTTGTTCTTGCTTTGTTGGATTATAAAAGGTTTCTAGACCAATTAGCAGCGAAGTTGAAGAGCAATTCTGAGGCTCTTGAAATGTTAACCAGGTATGTTGTTTCAACCAGTATTTTTTATAAAATAAATAAGCTTATTTTTGTTAATTATGGTCGAGGCTCTTTCACATCTATTTTATAGTTTTAATTCGATCTCTTTTAGGAAAATAGCAGCAGTACAGAAGTTATCATTAGATAAATAAAGTCAGAAAGTGCTGAACATGATGTTTTTCTTTTCTTTTTTTACTACCTCAGCATAACCATTAGCAGACATCTAAAAAAGCTAAGTGTGGTCCTCTGGACATTCAAAAAACAAAACAAAACAAAGCAAAAAAACTGTGTTTTCTTGCTTTGTTTTGTTTTTTGAATGTCCAGAGGACCACACTTAGCTTTTTTAGAGTTTTCTACCTGGATTATTGAGCATGCATCAGGGCATTAGCAGACATGTTTTTACGGTTTATTGTTAAAATTGTTATTAACTTGAAATGATTTATTTGTATTTTAGGATGCTGCTGATACACACAAACCTACGGACACATGGAATAATCATGAAGACTGGTACTCATTGGAGGTGATGCTGAACATGGATGACACGTTTGTGCGTCATTTCAGAGTCAACAAGACCCAGTTCACATCTGTAATGATGCAGTTGCAGGAGAAAGGCATAAGGAAGGAGCACTGTCAAGGTGCAGCACCAGTCCCTGTAGAAAAGAAGGTCCTGATGTTCCTGTGGTACATGGCCAACCAGAACAGCTTTAGGGAGATGACAAATTTGATGTCTCGCAGTCCTCAGCACACAGGATCATCATGGAAGTACTGAAGGCCATTTTGCACAATGGGACACACCTTCATCCCCTGGCCTAACGCATTGATGCTGTGTGGTGATGATTGTCATCATGGCAGCCTGCCTTCTGCATTGGGGCTTCACCAGTGTGCCAGGATCACCCAAACGGCTGTCCAAGGCAGGAGGATGAATATGACTAAATTAATTCTTTACTGTGATGTGTGGATGCTGTACAGTACTTGTATTAGCTTGGCATAAATTGTCAAAAAATGTTCTAGTGTTATGATTAAATGTGTTTATCTGACATGCCACTCTCTCGCTGTCATTTATATCTGTGTGGATAAACCACGCCAAAAACATAAGCTGGTATAGGTAAACACACATTTTACAGCTACAAAAACATGCTTCAAAAACCAGCTGCAAAACTTAGTTTCCCACAACAATAACACCTGATTAAAAGTCAGTGCTTAAATAAGGCATTTCTATGTACAGTACCGTAATTTTAAAACTCTGCCAGATGGTGTGCAGAACATGAAAGCACTAGTTTCTCTGCAAGTACATCGGTTTCCAAAAACATTGATGAAAAACTGCAGTGCATCATGACAAATTGTCATGTTTGAATACCAGAGGTGTTCCTCTTTTACAATGAATTTATTTTCATTCTAAATAGTTTCTTTTCATTACCTGCTTTCCTTTATTCTACTGAAAAACCATGCTTATTGTGAAGTAAGACAGAAGAATTTGTGCATTTGTTATTTCAAATTGGTGCATTTTGCCAGCTGCTACTGGAACAGTGTCTTTATGTGTCAAACATCACTAAGTAAGATTTTTGTGAAGTTAGTTACAGTATTTTGATTTAGTTTTAGCCGGTAGCTCATTTTACTGAGACCTCAGACCAGTGGTGGGCACCTGACCACTAGGGAGCGCTAATGCGCTAATCCGCTTACAGCGGACCTAAACTATTTGTCAACGTTACAGCGGATTGTCTAACTTTTATAATTCATAAGCGGATTTGTGCTATTTTTATTTAAAATGCAGTACCGCTAATAACTAATTATCTATCAGTAAAAATGAAAAAACTTATTTACAGGCTCTTACGCTGGCTCTCGTAGCTGCTTTTTCCCCCTTGGTGAGGGAGCAGAGGGGAGAACAGACGCGGATCTACCATGTAGGCAAATGATGCCGTTGCCTGGGGCTCCCAATCAGCAGGGGCCCCGGCCCCGCCGCGCCCCGGCCAGTCACCTACATCCCTAACATTGCTCATGCTTGTTAATGTACATTTAACATAAAAATAATTATAGTTACGATGAAAACGATCATTAAAAACGCAATACAAAAACCGGTCGATTTCTGTATCCCCCTACTAAAAATGGACTATTCCATCTTGACATCTTCCGGGTCAGAGGTGAACTTGGGTGCTAATTCTGTGGCTAGCTGGTTGCGCTCGGTGTGTTCATAAATCATGGGAGAACCCCGCTGTATCAAGCTAAATTAACGCGGCCGGAGGATTGTATTCTGTGTTTTGTGTCAACCACTCGACGGTGAGTCGTTCGTTTTATGTATTTGGGTTCCTTTTATGAAATAGAAATGCGGTGGCGACACGCCCATGTATTTGAGATTTAAAAGTGGTCTTAGTGATTAAAAGATCATTCTCTTTTTGTTAATTTCGTGGCCGAATAGAATATATATACGTTAAGTATTAAATAAATCCTTTGATTTTTGTAATTTCATCCTTTTAGGATCATTTTAGTTACTTTTCATTAAATCTGTTGACTGCCTATAGAAATTTGGAATTGGTTTAATTTATTTTGGGTTGCGCAAGAAAAAAGAAATTACTATTTGTTTTTTGAAACAATATTGAAGTAAATTAAGCTTAATTGACTCTTATATGAATTAAACTTGGATACAACTTGGAAGTGCACTTTAAAACTTGATCTGTAACTTTAATTTGATATGTACTGTTGATGTGGTCTTTGAATTGAAGTTATAATAATAATAATAATAAACTTTATTTGTATAGCACCTTCCTGCAATGCCTTGCATTGACCAAGGTGCTTAACAGGACATTTGAATGATTCTTGAAAAATACCTGCTGGAATTATTTTATTTGTTTTTGTGAATGTTTAACTATGTGAATGTTTAACTATTTTTGATAACAGTTTAGTCCTGTGTATATAGTAATGCTAATTTTTGTTTTGTTTATGACCTTGTTTAGGTCAGGGTTTTTTTCACCCCCTGTTCCCACCCAGGATGATGGCAAGCTACCGGATCACCGCAGCTGTGCGGTAGGACTTAAATTGCACCAAACTATTTGTTTTTTTCTGGACATATTACCCTGGATCATGAACTACAAACTACCAGATTATTGATTGATGGACCTTTAATCATCCGGGATTCAAGAACTGATTTAAAATAGAAAAAAAAGAACTCTTGGGTGTAATCAGGGTCTGTTTTGTTCTGTGTATTTTGTCTATTGGTTATACTCAAAGAAAATGATTATTATTACAAACAATATTATTATCAGAGTCAGAGAGTCTTTATTGTCATTTGCACCGCATGTAGTACATGTGATGAGATGAGATTATGTACACGGGGTCCCAGTTACATCCAACAACAAAATGTAAGAGAAAAACAGTAATAACGTCTAGGATATGGACCGCTAGTTGGCAGTGTAGTGCAAATATTGCATAACTTGCTGGCTACCAAATGTTGAATTTATTTAACGGTTTAGAATTTAGCTTCCCCTAATTTTCATAAGACATTAGTGCTTTTGAAATTGCGGACCTAAATAAATTAATTAGTGCTTTAGAAATAGCGGAACTAATTTTTGGATTAGCGCTGCCCAGCACTGCCTCAGACCTTAAATTGTACCTGTGCCTTGTTGTCATAAGTTATTAAAAACAAAGGTGTTATTGTTGTGGGAAACTAAGTTTTGCAGCTGGTTTTTGAAGCATGTTTTTGTGAAATATGAAGTATATTTTTTCTCAGCAAAGAAATAATTGTTTTTACCGTGTTTTCTTGGAAAGTCCTTTGCTTATGTGGCTGTCGCGGACGCCATTTTGAACAGTGCTAATGGCGAACTACTTTTTTAAATCCAACAGATTTGACCATTTCGTGAAACTCTCAAGCTCAGAACTTGTGCTATAACGTCAGCTATGAAATATATTTTTTCTCAGCAAAGAAATAATTGTTTTTACCGTGTTTTCTTGGAAAGTCCTTAGCTGTGGCCACCGCCATTTTGAAGAGGGCAAATGGCGAACTACTTTTTTAAATCCAGACGCGTCGCGTAGGTCGCTGAGAAACATCCATAAGTTCACCCTCCATGTTAAAAACTCTGACTCTTCGAAAACAAGCAATAATGGTACATCCAGACCGAACGCGATTTCAACGGCAAAAAAGCTCAACACGCACGCAAGTAGACGCACTTTGTGTCCAGACCAAAAAGCCAAGAAGCGAAACTACCCAGAAAACTGCTGCGCAGGGTTGCCAGATAAAAATTAATTAATCATCTAGTACTGTTGCTTATTTTTTATTTTTTTTAACCCAAACTGTCATATTTGCTGCGTGAGGGTCTGATAAGATTAATAATGTGTTGAGTTTAGTGAACATTTGCACTGAAAAGGGGTAAAAATAAATAAATAAAAATAATAAAATTCATGTTTATCTGGCAACCCTGCTGCTGCGGGGTGTGGGGGAGGAGCTTACCGGTGTACCGAGTCGTCACTGCACTCCGCGAGGTGAGGAGCTCTTTATTTCTGTCTCTGTGGAGCAGACTTGACTGGTTGTGAAGGAATTGTCGCGAACACACAGCTACAATGAGTTTCTCTTCCATATTCCATGACTCCGCGGGTTTTTTCTGTGTTCCACAAACAATACGTCACATGCGCAATGGTTTCCGCGTCACTGGTTTCCGCGTCACATAGGGACTCTCCCCCTGACCCCCTCTCTTCTCCCCCGACTCTCCCTGATTGGTTGACACACCAACCAATCGGGTAGAGTTTGAGCGGCGTTTGAAAGTTGAACGGCGAAATCTTCAGCATGTTGGAGGCGTGCTTTGGAGGCTGACGCGGGTTCACGTGCACGGAAATCGTTCTCCAGCACGCTCAACACGCACGCGACGTGACGCAAGACGCCAGGAGGCTGCTGGAGGTGCGTCCACCATAGACTTTGCATGTAAACTGGACGTTCCTGCAGTAGAAAACGCATTCGGTCTGGATTCACCATAAAGGCTGCAGAGTAACACACTGGCTGCTAACTCTAGCCAAGAGACTGAGGAGGACGCTTTTTTGTCACGGACCACATGCGGCGCTGACAGGATATGGTCTGTTAGCAGTCGTCCGGAAGATTTAAGAGCCCGTAAATGTTTTTTTTTTTTTTTTCATTCATTCATTCAACCTTTATTTAGTCAGGTAAATCTTATTGAGCATCGAGGGCTCATTTACGAAAGCGACCTGCTACAAACTAAAGAATGATGAACATCAATGATACAAATATATTACAATAAACAAAAGGAAAGAAAAAGTTGCAAAAACATTACAAGGTAGATGTACAAAAAAATATCAAAGACAGGAACATATCTGCATTGGTTTTTGCCAGGATTCCAACAGATTCTGAAAACCATCCAGAGAGGTCAGGGCCGAGAGCTTCAATATATAACTACAGTACAGTACTGTATATATAATATATAACTATAACTGCTGCTACCCCACAATGCACTGCCAACTCAAAATTCTCCTTCAAAATAAAATACCGATAGATCAAAACTGTGGACGTTTTCTTTTTTCTTCATTTTCAAACTAAATTATTAAGACATTTCCAACTTCCAGAACAGTAGTAATACCCAAAAGATGAACTTGTGTTATAGAATATTTTCTGTACAGACATTATCCCACTGCTTTATTCACATGAGAGTAACAGGGGACCTAAAATCAAAACAAACTAGTTCTAATCTGACAATGTTGCAGTGTTCAAATATTATGTACCGGTATATTAATACAATGTGTGTGTGTATCATGTATATACTGTACAGTATAACATACACACATGTATTTGTATTATTTAATGACAGATTTGTTATGTACATGATTTTTTAACTTTTCATAAAATGGCTCAACATAAATACAGTATCTTGTGTTCAACTATGTTTGTTTTTGCAAACAAACCTTATATATATATATATATATATAT
>JBBPBX010065895.1:6334-19822 GCA_038048925.1 Garcialebias charrua | reverse complement strand
TGACATTACATCTAATCATCCATCTTTTTACAGCAGACAGCTGAACACTATGTACTCAAAGGCCACATAAGCTGGAATGTCATACACACGCATTTCCTTCTGTTGTTTTTTTCTTTTTCTTCTCACCCCATCAGTCCTTCCTTCATTGTACTTAATTCTACAGATGGAAGCGGTTGTATCTCAATTAAATTAAATTCAATTGTTTATTTATATAGCACCAAATCACAAGAAAGTTGTCTCAGGGGACTTTACAGGATCATTCACATGCATAGAAACGCCGATTAGTAAAGTTCTCTATTTCAGAAAGCCAGCAGACAAGTTGAATCTTGGTTTTGTTGCAGTCTCCCATCCTGAGCAAGCACAGTGGCAACAGTGGAAAGAAACAACTCCCCTTTAAAAGGAAGAAACTCCAGCAGAACCAGGCTCAGGACAAGAGACCATCTGCTTTGACTGGCTGGGTTTAAGAGGACAGAAGGGAGAGACCAACGGACACAGAATGGTGGGTCCAGATATAGGTCCAAGTGAACCGGAAAGAAAAAACAACAAAAGATGTTAGGATAGAAAAAATAATTACAAATACAAAACAGGTTGTGCAGAGTAAGTAAAGACAGTAGCAGAGTGAAAAAGTGTAGTCAGTTTGTCCTCCAGCAGTCTAAGCCTATAGCAGCATAACTAAGGGATATCTCAGGAAACCCAAGCCAACCCTAACTATAGGATTTATCAAAAAGAAGAGTCTTAAGCTTGGATTTAATACTGGATAATGTGTCAGCCTCACGGACAGAGATTGGTAGTTGGTTCCACAAGAGAGGAGCCTGATAACTGAAAGATCTGCCTCCCAATCTCCTTTGATTCATTTTTATCCATGCTGCCAAATATACATTTGCCAGTCACACACCCCACTCAGCCAATTAGTGTACCCATCCAAAACCATATTTGTTATTTTATGTACTAAAATAAAGCAAGAAAGCAATTTGGTTCTTCTTTGAATCAATTGAGGACCCTCGCCTCAACAAACCCCTGCTCCATCTTATCGTATCTGGAAAACACATTTTCATTTTGACTTGGTCATTTGGCTTTGGCAATAACTCTGTATGACTTCATTTACGAGGCCATGTGGCATGATTGTTACTGCCTTGTCAGATGGGACTAAAGGGATGGGTTGGAGGGTCTTGTATGTGTGAGAAAGAAAGGGGCAGATGTTAGCTGTTAGTGATGCTGTGCAGAGACACGGCTTCATTATTAACCTTGCAGGGGAATCAAATATTGGGTTTGTATATATTGCTTCTTGAAAAACATTTTCAATATGGAGGAATAGAGCTGCTTCTTTAAAATCTATCACAAGCCTGATTCAATAAAAAAACACACCATTTCTGATATAAATTATATATCACGACTACTGTATGTTTTTCTTATCATCCATAAAGTCAAAGTCAAAGTCAAAGTCAACTTTATTGTCAGATCTGCAATATGTACAGTGCAGGACATACACAGGACCGAAATTGCGTTTCTCTCAGTCCCTCGGTGCAACAGTAAACATCTAAACATTGAAACACTGAAACATATAATAATAGACATAAGCATAAAATAGTAAAACTAACACTGTCCTGAGTTTTTTGCATAGTGGTATAAGAGTATGAAAATTTACACCAACTCTAAAACTAAAACATTAAACATTTAATGAACATAATATTGTCCTGAGTTTTTGCATACTAGTATAAAAAAAGAGTATAAAAAGTATAACTAAAATAAACTAAAGGTTTCTAGCATTGACATTTGCAAAAAAATAATAAAAGCTGTCAGTAAGAGGTTTTCATGTTGTTGTTGTTTTTTGTTTTGTACAATCAATAAGGTACACACAACATTTTATTGTGAATAAAGTGTTTAACTCTGTTTCACATTATTACCAATATCTAAGATGTAAAATTGTAAATACCTCCTACTGGGAACATGATGTCAAAATACCTGCTGAAAACAGCCACAGCAGTTGCACCACTTCATCCATTCCAAGCTACTCATTAAATTTACTGGAGTCACCTAGATTTGATTTACTGGTTACAGACAAATGAAACTCAAATTGACCTATTTTGGTGATACTTTAGCTTATCTTTAGACATAGGTTCCCTCCAGACTTTTTGTTAGACATTTTTTTACTTAATGGGTTGCATCAGTTTTAAAGAATACATTCACATGGACTGTCACGGATGAGAGGAGCTTCAAAAAAAGACATTGACTCTGATGTACAGCAACTTCCTGTTGGAAGGAAGTTTCTCAGACACTGTCTATAAAAACAGAAAAGATCAACTTAAATTTTTATGTGCAGGTACTCAAGAGTACTTTACTTCAGGTGGAGAAGTTTAATGATCCAAGATGGCGGCGCGTGCAAACGCCGCGGCTTCTCTCTCTCCCAACAACACGGTGCTTTCGTCTGTCTTGTCCTGTATGCCGCAATGTGCCGGCACGTCTTCGTCTTGTCTACGTGTTCAAGAATGCAAGTATAGCCGTGAGTTCCTGCTTGATGTCGGAAAAACCGCTCATCTGGAAATAAGCAGCGAGCTCGAGGAGCAGCTACGTGCCTGCGGCCTGCTCTGGAAGCCAGCACCGAGCCTCCCTTCATCACGCCCGCCGTGGAAACGCCACAAGCGGCGTGACAGGAAACAGAAGCGGGGCAAACGTGGAGGTATCAGAGCGAGGCTAGCAGCTAGCCCACACAGGCCAGCTATTCCATCCATGGTTCTGGCTAACGTGCGCTCCCTGGACAACAAATTGGATTATATACGCCTGCTACGAACGACACAAAAGACTGTGAGAGACTGTTGTGTGTTTGTATTCACGGAAACGTGGCTTAACAACAACGTTCTGGACCACGCTATTCAGTTGGAGCAGCTAACATGCTACAGAGCGGACCGAGCTTTCATCAAGGGAGGTAAGACTCGCGGAGGCGGGCTCTGTGTTTACATCAACAACGCATGGTGTCGTGATGCTGCTGTGGTCTACAAACACTGCTCATCTTTTGTGGAGTTTATGACTATTAAATGCAGACCGTTCTACATACCGAGGGAGTTTACAGCTGTTATGATTGTTGCTGTATATATCCCTCCAAGCTCCAACAGCAAAGATAGAGGTGAGGCACTAAATGAACTATATCTGCACATCAGTGAGCAACAAACAGCACACCCTGATGCTTTTCTCATCACGGCTGGTGATTTCAACCAAGCAGATTTAAAGAGTGTTCTTCCAAAAACATACAGAAACATAAACTTTGCAACAAGAGGAAACCACACCCTGGACCAGGTTTACACCACCATGAAAAATTCCTACAGAGCCATCCCCCTCCCCCACATTGGTGCTTCTGACCATATCTGTGTTATGCTAAAGCCAGCATACAGGCCACTGGTGAAAGTCACAAAACCAGTCCGCAAGCAGATACGAGTGTGGCCAGAGGGGTCTTCAGAGGCACTCCAGGACTGTTTTGACACCACAGATTGGAGTATGTTCAAAGAAGCTGCTACCACAAACAACACCACATGTCTCCAGGAGTACTCAGACACTGTATGTTCATACATCACCAAGTGCATTGATGATGTAACCAACCTTAAAACCATCACTGTTCGGGCTAACCAGAAGCCATGGCTGACAGCTGAGGTCCACAGACTCCTGAAAGCCAGGAATGCTGCCTTCAAAGCGGGAGATCAGGTGGGCCTGAGGGCAGCCAGAAACAACCTGGACTGGGGCATCAGAAAGGCAAAGAGGCAGTATTCCGGGAAAATAGCTCACCGTTTCAAGGACAGCAGGGATACACGCAGTCTGTGGCAGGGAATACAGACCATCACAAACTACAAACCATCCCCCCAGACCTGTGACAGCTCAGCCTCTGCGCTGAATGAACTGAATGAGTTCTTTGCTCGGTTCGAGGCAAGTAACAGCACACCAGCACATAAACTCCCCCCCTCTCCTGATGGCCAGGTGCTGACGCTGTCCTCAGACAGCGTAAGGCGATCATTCATCAAGATTAACGCCCGGAAGGCCTCTGGTCCTGACAACATACCTGGTCGTGTGCTGAAGGACTGTGCAGGGGAACTCGCAGCGGTCTTCACGGACATCTTTAACATCTCACTGAGCCAGGCCATCGTCCCCACCTGTTTCAAAGCCACCACCATCATCCCTGTCCCAAAGAAGGCAACGCCCGCATGCCTCAATGACTATCGCCCAGTAGCACTCACCCCCATCCTGATGAAGTGCTTTGAACGGCTAGTCATGAAAAGCATCACATCTGTCCTCCCTGCCTCCCTGGATCCCTTCCAATTTGCATACCGACCTAATCGCTCAACCGACGATGCCATCTCCTCTGCCCTTCACACAGCTCTCACACATCTGGACACGAAGGACTCCTATGTTAGAATGCTGTTCATCGACTTCAGCTCGGCATTCAACACCATCATCCCCCAACAGCTCATCCTTAAACTGGACAGTCTGGGGCTGAACACCTCAATGTGTAACTGGCTGCTAGACTTCCTGACCGGGAGACCACAGACAGTGCGGATCGGGAGTAACACATCTAGCACCATCACATTGAACACAGGGGCCCCACAAGGATGTGTGCTGAGCCCCCTTCTATTCACCCTGCTAACACACGACTGCACACCATCATACAGCTCCAACCACTTCATCAAGTTTGCGGACGACACAACAGTGGTGGGTCTCATCAGCAACAACGATGAGACGGACTACAGGAACGAGGTGAGCCGCCTGGCCTTGTGGTGCGGACACAACAATCTCACTCTCAACGTGGAGAAGACAAAGGAGATTGTTGTGGACTTCAGGAAGAGGGATGCCCAACATGCCCCTCTGACCATCAACAGCACCGCAGTGGAGAGAGTAGACAGCACCAAGTTCCTGGGAGTGCACGTCTCAGAGGACCTGTCCTGGAGCAGGAACACTGCATCACTGGCAAAGAAGGCTCACCAGCGTCTCTACTTTCTCCGCAAGCTGAAAAGGGCTGGAGCTTCAACCCCCATCATGAGCACCTTCTACAGAGGTGCCATAGAAAGTGTCCTGACCAGCTGCATCACTGTGTGGTTTGGTGCATGTACTGCATCCAGCCGCAAGAGCCTCCAGCGCATTGTGAGAGCAGCTGAGAAGATCGTGGGCACCTCCTTTCCCTCACTGCAGGACTTACACAGCAAACGCCTCACTCGGAAAGCCCTCTGCATGGCAGGTGATCCCACACACCCACTACACAGCTGCTTCAGACTGCTGCCATCAGGGAGGAGACTGAGGAGTCTCCAGGCTCGAACCAGCAGACTGAGAGACAGCTCTGTTCATCAGGCAGTCAGGATGCTAAACACTCTGCCTGCTCTGCCCCCTCTCCCATTTGAACTGCCTTAACACTAAAACTTTCTCACACATTACCACTCAACACAAAGATTTTGGCACTGGACTCTGTGTCATCAGACGGGTTATTCACTAAACTCTCGGTCATGTGCTCATACAGTTTGCACTACTTCTCATACTTGCACTGATGTTTGTATTGCATCGCTGCCTATAGTCATGGTACTGTTTACATTCTCTGTTTACATTTATTAATACTGTTTACTTTTATTACTACTGCTTATATTTAATTGCTACTGTTTACATTTACACTACTCTAATATCTGCACCGCTGCTGATACATATATAGTGTGCTCTGACCGGTCTTGTTTAGGATGCCCAATGTGCCTTACTGCATATGCCACTTTTTGCCTCTATAACAACATCAACTACTACCTCGTGCATGTACTGTGTACATTAACTCATACGCTGCTTTGCCACTTTGCAAATGTCAATGCTAGAAACCTTTAGTTTATTTTAGTTATACTTTTTATACTCTTTTTTTATACTAGTATGCAAAAACTCAGGACAATATTATGTTCATTAAATGTTTAATGTTTTAGTTTTAGTTTTAGAGTCGGTGTAAATTTTCATACTCTTATACCACTATGCAAAAACTCAGGACAGTGTTAGTTTTACTATTTTATGCTTATGTCTATTATTATATGTTTCAGTGTTTCAATGTTTAGATGTTTACTGTTGCACCGAGGGACTGAGAGAAACGCAATTTCGGTCCTGTGTATGTCCTGTACAGTACATATTGCAGATCTGACAATAAAGTTGACTTTGACTTTGACTTAAGTATCTGGGTGTGTTGTTCACAAGTGATGGTATTATGGGATGATAGATTTGGGCTTCATCCTCAGTAAGGAGTGTTACTTCTGCCGGTAATGGTGATGAAAGAGTTTAGTCAAAAGGCAAAGCTCTCGGTTTACTGGTCTGACCACATCCCAGTCCTTGCCTGTGGTCATGAGGTTTGGATCATGACCAAAAGAACAAGATCCTGGATAAAAGCAGCTGAAGTTAGCTTCCTTAGTATAATAATAATAATAATAATTGTCTAATCTTGTCATCTGCGTATGTTTCCCATACACAGACAAAATTCGTCTCTGCATTTAACCCAACCACCTACCAGGCGGTGCAGTGAGCAGCCATAGAAGGCGCTCGGGGAGCTGGAGAAATAGGTGTGCACTCATAGACACCCCAAGATGTGTAGTGGCCGGGACGCGAACCCGCGTCCTTCGGGTCCCAAGTCAAACGCCCTAACCACTACACCATCTTGGCATGGTGGCAGGCTCAGTCTTTGAGATAGGGGGAGGAGCTCTGTCATCTGGGCAGAGCTTGGAATGGATCCATTGCTCCTCTGCATCAAAAAGAGACAGTTGAGATTGTTAGGACATCTAATTAGGATGCCTCCTGGACACCTCCCTTTAGAGGTTTTCCTGGCACATCCCAATAGTAAGAGGCCCCAGAACAGACCCAGAACTCACTGGAGGGTTACCTTATATATCCTCTCTGGCCTGGGAGCAGCTCAGATTACCCAAGGTGGAGATGAAGGGGGTCACTGGGGAGAGTGAGACCTGGGTTTGGACCTGTTGCCTCTGCAAACTGATTGTGGGTGGTTGGTAGAAGACGGAGATGGGCGTATTCAAGAGATGGCACACAAGAGCCAATCCTCTCCATGAAAAGTCAGAGTGAGTGAAATGCAGCAGTCTATCTTCATCCTTGACATTAGCAGCAGATGATGATTGAGGAGTTGATGTAGGACTCAGTAAAGGGAAGTACATCTTCTGGTGTGTCTAATCATCGTTGTTCCAATGGTAAGAAACATCACTTAAGATGGTGTCGCATTGGGCTGTGACCGGCTCGTGAACATCATTTGTAAGAGGAGATACCAAGAATGCTGTGCAATGTTTTACTGCAGCGATTCTCAATCTTCCCACAAGTAACAAAAGGCCATAGTACACATCTGAGTTGTTCAAAAAACTGTGCAATAAATGTTCTTGCCTGTGCCGAAAACCAACGCTGAAAATACATAACATTTATGAAAAGAATAAGCAAGTCCACCTCTGACTATCTTTAGTTCAAAGGTTTAGTCAAGAAGATTAAATCCTAAATTTAATTTTAAATTGGGGTGGCTGTGGTTGAGTGGTTAGATCAGTCGTCCTCCACCGCAAGAGTTGGGGATTCGAATCCACCAGCAGTCACATGTCGAAGTGTGTCAGGGCAAGACACTGAACCCCTCATTGCCGCCAATGTGTGTCCCATCGGTGTATGAATGTGATCTCAAAGCACTGATTAGTCTCTTTAGATTGATTTGTTCAATTAGCATTGTAGAGATCTAGTAGAGTGCTGTATGAATGGGTTTCATTTTTTTATATTTTGTACATTATCATTTATGGGATTGTCTTGTATTGTGTTTCTTTTGTAAAAAAAATGAACAAATTTAATAAACATAAACATAAACGTATGAATGGGTAAATGAGGGCACATATTGTAGTGTAAAGCACTTTGAGTATCTCGATAAGATAGAAAGGCGCTATATAAGTATGTACAGTTCATTTACCATTTACATGTAGGGACAGCTGTCTTGGTGGCTACAAAGTGGGCCAAAGCAAGTATGATGTGAAGAGAGGTGGGCAACAAAAAAGTGTGCTCATTCAACAATGCAGTTTTGCAAGTTGTGCACACAAAACTACAGTATTTGCACAAAGCAAAGCCTCAAGGCCCACTGGCCACTTATAGTCACTCAGTTCACTGACACTGCTGCTGAAAATGTGCACATTTTTGCCATATCTGTGCTTTTTGTGATTTTATTTAGTCCTTTAGTTCATCTTAATATTATCCCTTTCATGGTTTATGTTTATTTTTTGTCATTAGAGTTCTGCTGTGTTGTCCTGTTCAGTTTAGGTCTTTTGTGCTTTTCTTTTTCATTGTTAGGGTTCTCTTTGAGTATTCTAGTTTATTTCTTGATTTGTTTTCCAGTGCTTCTTGTGCCATCTTCCATTAACCCTCACTAAGCTTCCTCAGTGTTTGTTCAGTTAGTCTGACACCCACACCTGCTCTTAATTATTAATCAGCCCAGATATGGAGCCAAGATGGTGTAGTGGCGAGGCTTTTGACTTGGGACCCGAAGGACGCGGGTTCGCGCCCCGGCCACTACACACCTTGGGGTGTCTATGAGTGCACATCTAATTCTCCAGCTCCCCGAGCGCGACTATGCTGCTCGCTGCACCACCTGGTGGTGGTTGGGTTAAAGGCAGAAGACCAATTTCGTCTGTCAAGTATGGGAAACATACACAGATGACAAATGTGACAAATTATTATTATTATTATTATTATTATTATATTCCTCTCTCTCTCTCTCTCTCTCTCTCTCTCTTTCAATTTGCAACGTTCTAAGACTTTTTCTATGTACACAATGCTGTTTTTTCTCAAATATTGTTCACAAACTCAAAAAAAATTCAAAAACAAAAGAAAAACACACAATGAACAACCTGACAAGATGAACTGAAACCAAAACATCCAAACAAAAAGCCCCCACAAATCCACAATACAAACCACAAAGAACCATGGATCGTTGACAGTATTTCCACTAGAGAATGAGTGAAAAAAGAAACGTTATGCATCACCATGTCAAAGTCTTCCCAGATTATAAACAATGCTGTAAAAAGGAAATGGGAAAAATGAGGAAAAAAGAACATTAAAGGAAAATTTAATTAACAAAAAAAGGCAATAATAAATCATTGATTGGAGCTGTAAGCTTCCACTACTGGCAACAGGAAGTCCAAATATCCTCTGGATTGAAAAAAACACCCACAGCAGGGGCCTTGCTTCATCTTTTAGAGCTACTAAATTTAACTTAAATAAAGTAACTGATATGAACAAATACAAAGTATACAGTATATACAAATCATTGGTGAAAATTGCCTGTCTTTTAACACTTTTAAACAGATTTTGCCCCTGAACTTTAAAAATGATGTGCCGGTACTTGTATTTTTTGCATCAGCTTAAAAGACAGTGCAACACATGGAGTGTTGTGGATGAGACCAGCTTCAAACAGGGTTTTGACACTGATGTCTAGCAGCTTCCTGTTCTACAGGAAGTGTTTCAGACAGTGTCTGTGCAAGTAATAGAAAGGATCAACTCTAATTTTGATGCACAGTTACGTAAGCGATGGCACAGAACAGCAAACCATCTCCTATGCAAAGTCAGAGTGGGTGAAATGCTGAAGTGCATCATTGTCCTTGGCACCGGCAGCAGATGATGATAGATGAGGTGATGTAGGGCTCAATAAAGTGCATCCTTATTATTGCCTTTGTCAGTCTGAGCTTATGCACCTGATAAAGGAAGTGCACCTCTGGTACATCAGGGGTACACCTCTGGTGTACTTAATGGTTATTGGTTTGGTGTTAAGAAAGAGCACCACACTCGTTACACAAAGGAAACTAGAGTGGTGGGCTTCAAAACAAAGTAGCTTCAAGTCTAATTTACATCCTTTAAATCTTAAATGTTATGGGATTTCATTTTTCTACAATAGTCCTCAAATGTAAGTTCAGCCCATAAAAAAGACTGTTTAGTAGCAAACATGTCTTTAAAATCAGAAATATTACGTGTAATGAAAACAATTTTTTTTCTACTCATAATATTATGGGTTCTGAAATAAATATATTCAGTCAAATAGTTTGAAATATTTGCAACAATAAGGTCAAGTGTGCTATTTGACATGCTGCAGTGTTCTCAAGTTAAAACTGTGTTTTTTGTAAAACTTTGCTCCTAAGTCTTGATGCAGATGTACCTTTAGAAGAAATCATCGGAACAAACCAAAACTCTCAGACATTAATAATGTACTCTCATATCTTTTCCTTCATCCTTCTGAAGAAATGGCATTACTGATGAGATGACTGTCTCACACACAGCAACCAAACTGAAGCAGGATACAACTTGATGCTTCTTTTGTGTCTCTTGAGCCTCCCACATCTCAGAACTTGGACACAATATGTATGAGTGCAGCTTTCTCCTCTGCACTGCTGCAGATACCCCACAGTGAGAGGAGCTCCGTGATTTGTCTGAAAGACGCCTAATTTAGGCATCCTTGGTGGATGTGATGTTTTCTCCTATCACCCTTTCAACCTTCCACTTAAAGGCCTTTGGTTGGTTGAGCACTACCTCATGCAGGATAAGAAAAACCTTAAATAAGAACTTAAATTTACAAGGTTTTATTTTAAAGACCAAGTTGGTTGTTCACAGATGGAGCACTGCAGAGGAATACAGATTCACTGCTTGCAACAATATAACAAAAAAACACCAAATCTGACTGAACAGCTACAAAGATCCCAGCTGGGATTTGATCTGACAACCTTCTTGTTGAGAGACAATAGCTCTACCAACCAAGCCACTGTGCCATCCTAGCTTTTACATTGCTTAAAAGTATAGTTTTCTTAAAAGATTGCGGGGGCCAAAGATTATTCTATGGTGACCAAGGCTACACCCCCTGGCTCCACTATTTCACACGATGGGGGATAAAATTACTTCCTTTACTCGCCAGGATCTGTCACTCTGTGATGCCTCAGATGTGGTAGGGAAAAAAAAAACACCTCCCTTTGTTAAAAAAAGGTTGTAAGCTCAATCATCCTGGTAGATAACAAAAAAGGTTAAATTGTGTCATCTGGGCATGGAAATGTTTCGTCGTTCATCCAGAGGACTTCCTCAGTCTACGGCCTGACAACCAGATCTGTCCCATAGCCTTCGCTGCTGTGTTTAAAGCTAACATCCTGTGGAATCACAGAAGTAGGCTTTTAACATGTGCAAAACAATCATTCATCATGTACAGCAATCAAATGTTTTATGCCAGATGGCCGACTTGCTACTCACAGAAACAGTTTGAGGACAGCCAAGGCCAAAGTGTTTCGGGCTTGTTCAGACACTTGATTTGAACATTTGATTGTTGTACATGATGACTGATTGTTTTGGATGTGTGTGTTTTGCATGTGTTAAAAGCCTGCGTCTCAGAGTTCAATAGGAGGTTGGCTTGAAACACAGCAGTGAAGGCTTCCTTTGGGACGGATCTGGTTGGCACGCCATAGACTGGGGAAGTCCTCTGGATGGGAGACGAAACATTTCTCACAAAGAAACTGGTCCAGAAGACATGATTTAACCTTGTTGTTGTTCCTCCCTCTGTTCTCCTACCCACTTTAATATATTGTGCTGAAACATTAAGGCTTCCCTGTTCAATTCCATCCATCCGTCCATCCATTATCTTCCACTTGTTCCAAAGTCGGGTCGCGGGGGCAGCAGCTTGAGCAGGGATGTCCAGACATCTCATTCCACAGCCACCTTTTATATCTCTTCTGGGGGGACCCCAAGGAGTTCTCAGGACAACTGTTCAATTCCAATCCAGAAAATCACTTGTTCAAATCCCTCAGCAATGGGGAATATTGGCATACCGGTTGTTTAACTTAACATCAGCATAAATTATATTTATCCCAATAAAATTACATGGGATTTATGAAACTACTTATACATGACCTACAGCACATATGTCAAAGTCAAGGCCCGCGGGCCGTAACCGGCCCGATAATTAATTATCTATGGCCCCCTGGATGATATTTAATTACTGTTAGAAACGGCCCGCTGGCCACAGCTGCCCGTTGGTGTTTTGCATGCACCAACACTACATTCCCCACAATGCAATGGTAGTAGGGGTGGGGCCGATCCGATCCGTAGTTGTGTCTCATGAACCCAGAGTAACAAGACCCGCCTCACGTCACATGCAGGAAATCCATTTCATAGTTTGCTGCCAGCTACAGCGTGCGGACTGAGTGAGTAGCACTTTAGCTAACAGCTAGCCAACTTTTCATCGTAACATGTCTGCTGTGTGGAAGTATTTTACACTAAACACCACAAGACAGCAACGTGCAATGTCTGCAGAGCCATTCAGGGACTGGATGGCTTTAAATTTCTTAAGCTTCAATGATAAGAAGTCTGAAGCCATATTGTTCCTTCCCAATGACACAACCTCGAACCACTGCATTGACCTTTCTGCTCTACCCCTGTCCGAAAAACAAAAAGTCACAAATCTGGGAGTGATAATGGATCCTTCCATGAAACTCAACAGTCATGTAAACATGATCGTCAAATCCTGTTTTTTCCAGCTGAGGCGTCTGTCTAAGCTGAAGCCCATATTATCCAAAAACAACCTGGAGACAGTGATTCACGCATTCATTACATCTAGGCTTGATTACTGCAATTCACTTCTGTTTGGCGTCAGTCAAGCCACCATTGCACGATTACAACTGGTTCAGAACGCAGCTGCCCGATTTTTAACCAGCACACGCAAAAGAGAGCACATTACACCAGTCTTGGCCTCCCTTCACTGGCTACCGGTTCATCTTCGAATCCAATTCAAAATTCTCATGTATGTCTACAAATCGCTGAACAGTCTCGCCCCCGCCTATCTCTCGGATCTGATACACCCATATGTCCCTCCACGTGCTTTGAGGTCAGAGGATCAGGTACTCTTAATAGTTCCAGAAACTCGCCTTAAGCGCAGAGGTGACAGGGCGTTCTCTGTAGCAGGCCCAAGACTCTGGAACGAGTTACCGCTGCTCATCAAACAGGCCCCCTCCCTCTCAGTTTTCAAATCCCGGTTAAAAACTCACTACTACTCCATCGCTTTCAATGCCAGCTGATTTGTATTGGATCGTTTTATTTATGATCTGCAATGTTTTTATGTTTTTCGTGTTGTACTTCATTGTCTGTGTTGCCTGTTACGTGTTTGTTTGTTCAGCACTTTGGTGTGGACTTGTTCCTGTTGAAAGTGCTTTATAAATAAAATGGTATGGTATGGTATTAAACCGCGGTCAAGTTAGTTTTACGTTGGACATTCGAGCTCTGGGGCTTCAGCGGGACGCCACTCTTGCTGAACCGAAACAGGGAGACAGACCGCGGCCAGCTGCGTCCAGTCCGACCCGCTGTCTGACTGTCTCGTAGGAGGGACAGGCTGAGAGTGGCTGACCGAAATCAAAGTGCCCGCCCTGGATTGAACAAGAAAAACTCACTGCTGATGCCACGGAGCTCAAATGTTCACAGAGAAGTTGCTAAACTTCATCATAATTATTG
>JBBPBX010065893.1:0-12277 GCA_038048925.1 Garcialebias charrua | reverse complement strand
CACGCTTTTGTTTTGACCGCAGCAAACACTTTGCGTTTTTTTTTTCCCTTCTTCTTCTTGTGGTGTTCTTATTCTTATTCTTCTTTTAGTTTATTGGCGGATTGCATTTATTATACTTTATTTATTATACTTTTAGTTTATTGGCGGATAAATAAAATTATAAAAAAATAAAATAAAATAAAAAAATAAATAAAAAAATTAGAATTAGAAAATTAATTAGAATTATGGGTGATGTAGTTTGTGTATTACAGTTAGAAATATTAAGTAGAATTATTCTTTTTGTGATCTACAGTAGTTTATGTATTTCAGTTAGGAAAATTAAGTAGAATTATTCATTTTGTGATGTAGTTTGTGTATTACAGTTAGGAAAATAGGTAGAACTATTCATTCTGTGATGTTGCTTGAAAGTTATCATTGGTTGAACAAACTGTGAAATAGGGGCAGATATAATAAGATTTCATCTTCTTTCTGCTCCCTTCATTTTATCCTACTTGTAATCTTGTATCTGATGAAACTGTCTTGTATTGTTCTTTTAAAATGAATGAATAAACATCAAATCAAATCAAAAATTGCAAACAACGTTCAGGTGCATACCACCACCTACTGAGCAAGAGTGTGTAGCTCATGGCCTCCTATTCCTATATTCTACTTTTAATAATGTTATGTAGATATATGAACAACTCTTTTCTAACATCTTTTATTTTATCTTTATCCCCTTCAGTCCCTAAAATTCCTCCCATACTCCAAACTCTCCCTGCCTCTTTGACTTTTCTTTTAAATCTGTCCCTTTCATTTGTATATACTCCATCAGTACATGTTCTACACTTTCTGTATTCCCACATTCCACACATCTACTGTACTGTCATTCCGTTTCCCTATCAAGAACATTGTATCATTTAGAAGTGTATGGCCTACCCTCATTAGGCCCGAGCAGCTAAGCGCTGCGAAGGCCTATTGTAATTGTAGTGTTTATTATTTTTTTTCTTTTTCTTTTTTCTTTTTTTATTTTTCTTCCCCCCAAAGAAGTGACCTTTTGGAGGCTTTATCATATACGAAAACTCACCAAATTTTGCGGACTCGTCAGGACTGGTGAAAAATTACGTATTTTGGGGGCGTGGCAAAAATCGCCACAGAAACGGCTCAAGAGCGCCCCCTAGAAATTTTCAAAATACCCTCCGCATTGACCTTAGTTTGACGTAGAATCATGAAATTTGGTACACTTGTCCAACTCACCAAGAAGCACAGAAAACCCTCTGGCACCAACGCTGTACGATAAATGGTAAGGCGGCCATTTTGGATCGATGACCAAATTTTTACACCTTTTTGGCCGTTTACAGCCTCCGCATTTGAACGAACTCCTCCTAGGGATTTCGCTCGATTTGGTTCAAACTTGGCCAGTTTCTTCATAAGGCACGGGGGAACAAACAATACATAGTTCCCAGACACGCCCCCAGTATTGCGCAAACCGGTTTTCGCACCACATCTGAAGGCAGAAGAAGGCAAGATGGCGAACTAGCAGAGCAAATTATACGGACAAAAACACGAGCTACCACAGCTTCACCAAGGAACAAGAGCAAACTGGCAGTGGTCGAGTTAAATGAGTTTGAGAAAGAAATCATGGCAGACGAATCAGACAACTTGTCACAAAGTAGTTACTCCGATATCATTAATTATTTAATTACTACAAGGAGCGAGCGCACACCGGCTTCACAGCGCAGAGCTTCACAGCTTTAAATCCAAAAAAGATGTGTAAACTGTCTCAATCAGATCTAACCAGCTAAAAAAAGGTTTAACTAAAATAACACACAGCCAACAAACAGTCCAAGCTGAACACAGACCAGAACCAGCACTTTTGAGTCTTACCGTGTTGGAAGTTAGCATGTTGTTAGCATCTGGAGCGTGGCTCGCGGGAGCTCAGGTCGGACGGCGTGGATCCGTCGCGGCCGCGGAGGCACGTCCCATGGGACCGACGCGTCGCCCGCACGACTTGGCTCCCGTCCTCCTTCTCTCACTGGGACGGTCTGGTGGAACGTGAGGAGGCCATTGTCGCGTTAGCGAGATGCTAAGCTAACAGCATGCAAGACGGTTTGCTAAATAATGAAAAAAAAAAAAAAAGCTCTAACACACAGACAGTTGTACTCTAACATTGTTCTGACATAGTTTCACAAAATGATTTATGTAGAATATTTTGTTTACCGGCCAAAAGGACGACGTCTTCCAGAGCAGATCCAAGCCAGACTCAGAGAGAGGAGCTGCAGTCCAGCTTCTCCGATGAGATAAATCCTTCACGTTTTCTTTTTTTTTGATTAACTGAAACCTGCGCGTTGCCCAAACGTCTACCCGACTGGAACACCCACTGACACAACACGAAGTAACCATTGCAATTAATTAGAAATTAACAAAAAAAACAACGTGAAAAATGGACATCTATCAGAACGCGCTCCAACTGCAGCTTTGCCTACCTGTGGGAGGGTCAAAAAGGACAACCCACAGATGTGACGTCACATGGGAACTATGTATATCAAAATTGTGCGTTTTCATGAATGCTGAAGGGGCGGGGCCAGACGTCAAAGTTGGACATCTCGCCATGAAAAACGAAACGCTTACAGCTCTTACACGAAAAGAGTCTAATACATCAAACCTTCAGTGATTGACGCACATCCGGTCCCCTGCATTACTGAATGGTCAAATCATGACATCACTTAAGCCACGCCCCCTGACAACAGGAAGTGTAAAGTTTTACTTTGAAAGGTCCATATCGGACCCGTGTTACCTAATCAGCGTGACATTGTGTCCAGTGACTAAAGACATGTTGGTGTAACAAGCTTTCCAGCACTGTTCGTTTTGGGTGGAGCAAGTGGGCGTGGCGACATGGCGAAGTAAGACGTAACGCCATCACCATACGTTTGGATCTAAAATCCACAGATTTGATCCGAGGAGTACCAAAATCAGTATGATCGATCATTGCCCACCCCTTGAACAGGTGTTTATGCTAATTAGCAAATCGCTACAGAAACGGCTCAAGAGCGCCCCCTAGAAATATTCAAAATACCCTCCGCATTGACCTTAGTTTGACGTAGAATCATGAAATTTGGTACACTTGTCCAACTCACCAAGATGCACAGAAAACCCTCTGGCACCAATGTTGTACGATAAATGGTAAGGCGGCCATTTTGGAACGATGACCAAATTTTCACCCCTTTTTGGCCGTTTACAGCCTCTGCATTTCAACGAACTCCTCCTAGGGATTTCGCTCGATTTGATTCAAACTTGGCCAGTTTCTTTATAAGGCACGGGGGAACAAATGTTATCAAAACTGTGCGTTTTCATGCATGCTGAAGGGGCGGGGCCAGACCTCAAAGTTGGACATCTCGCCATGAAAAACGAAACGCTTACAGCTCTTACACGAAAACTGTCTAATACATCAAACCTTCAGTGATTGACCCACATCCGGTCCCCTGCAAAACTGTATGGTCAAATCATGACATCACTTAAGCCACGCCCCCTGACAACAGGAAGTGTAAAGTTTTACGTTGAACGGTCCATATCGGATCCCTGTTACCTAATCAGCGTGACATTGTATCCAGTCACCGAAGACATGTTGGTGTAACAAGCTTTCCAGCACTGTTCGTTTTGGGTGGAGCAAGTGGGCGTGGTGACGTGGCGAAGTAAGACGTAACGCCGTCACCATACGTTTGGTTCTAAACTCCACAGATTTGATCTGAGGAGTACCAAAATCATTATGATCGATCATTACCCACCCCTTGAACAGGTGTTTATGCTAATTAGCAAATAGCCTCCATAGCGCCCCCTAGAATATTTAAAAACATCAGCCCCAAGCCATTTTTCCCCCGATAATTCTGAAACTCGGTGAATATATTTATCTTCTCAGGATCTATGAAAAACTCTCTTGGAGCACTGGTCCAAAACAAACACGAAGTCGGCCATTTTGGGTCAAAGGTCATTTTCCGACGTTTTTGAATTGCGTATTTAAATGAACTCCTCTTAGGGATTTTGAAGGATTGCCTTCAAACTTGGTTAGTATGCCCTTAACACATTGGACAGTAAAAGATAAGAAAATCTTTTGTTTTCGTTTATGCTAAAGGGGCGTGGCCAGGCCTCAAACTTGCGCTTCACGCCATAAATTTCAAACCGCTTCAACTTTCACACTGAAAGACCAAAATGTACCAATCTTGGCATGAGTCATCCCTGTTGGATGCCCGACGATCCTCTGTGGTCAAGTTGTGACGTCATTGAAGCTCCGCCCCCTCAGAACAGGAAGTTACTTTTTTTTATTGGAAGGCTCCCTCTCTGACACCCTTGAACTAATCAGGATGATCCTTGGTTAGAATATGTATAACAATTTGCTCTGACTTACTTTAAGTGCTAAAAGTTTTCAATGAAGGATGTAGGCGTGGCGGCGTGACCATCTCAGAAATGACGCCATCACCATACGTTTGGCTCTAAATTCCACAGATTTGAACCAAAGTGCACAAAAATCACTACGATCAATCATTATCCACCAATTCAACA
Organism: Garcialebias charrua; assembly: GCA_038048925.1. NCBI lineage: Eukaryota > Metazoa > Chordata > Actinopteri > Cyprinodontiformes > Rivulidae > Garcialebias > Garcialebias charrua. The sequence goes on along the minus strand of JBBPBX010065893.1, from coordinate 7,744 downwards.
GGCTTCCATGATAAGGGGCCAATACTCCATAGCGCCCCCTATATTATTACTACAGTTATATCTCAGTGATACATCATCCGATCTGCACGAAATTTATTGTGCTTCATCAGTGAGCACTTCTACACACATTGATAATGTTGTGTAAATTTTGACTCCATAGCGCCCCCTACATTATTTCTATAGTTATATCTCAGTGATACATCATCCGATCTGAACCAGATTTATTGTGCATCATCAGTGAGCCCTTGTGGACACATTGATATGGTGGGCTAACATTTGACTCAAGTGCGCCCCCTACATTATTTCTATAGTTATATCTCAGTGATACATCATCCGATCTGAACCAGATTTATTGTGCATCATCAGTGAGACCTTGTGGACACATTGATATTGTGGTTTAACATATGACTCCAGAGCGCCCCCTAGATTATTCAAACTGTTATATCTCAGTGATACATCATCCGATCTGAACCAGATTTATTGTGCATCATCAGTGAGCCCTTGTGGACACATTGATATGGTGGGCTAACATTTGACTCAAGTGCGCCCCCTACATTATTTCTATAGTTATATCTCAGTGATACATCATCCGATCTGAACCAGATTTATTGTGCATCATCAGTGAGACCTTGTGGACACATTGATATTGTGGTTTAACATATGACTCCAGAGCGCCCCCTAGATTATTCAAACTGTTATATCTCAGTGATACATCATCCGATCTGAACCAGATTTATTGTGCATCATCAGTGAGCCCTTGTGGACACATTGATATGGTGGGCTAACATTTGACTCAAGTGCGCCCCTACATTATTTCTATAGTTATATCTCAGTGATACATCATCCGATCTGAACCAGATTTATTGTGCATCATCAGTGAGCCCTTGTGGACACATTGATATGGTGGGCTAACATTTAACTCAAGTGCGCCCCCTACATTATTTCTATAGTTATATCTCAGTGATACATCATCCGATCTGAACCAGATTTATTGTGCATAATCAGTGAGCCCTTGTGGACACATTGATATTGTTGTTTAACATATGACTCCAGAGCGCCCCCTAGATTATTCAAACTGTTATATCTCAGTGATACATCATCCGATCTGAACCAGATTTATTGTGCATCATCAGTGAGCCCTTGTGGACACATTGATATGGTGGGCTAACATTTACTCAAGTGCGCCCCCTACATTATTTCTATAGTTATATCTCAGTGATACATCATCCGATCTGAACCAGATTTATTGTACATAATCAGTGAGCCCTTGTGGACACATTGATATTGTTGTTTAACATATGACTCCAGAGCGCCCCCTAGATTATTCAAACTGTTATACCTCAGTGATACATCATCCGATCTGAACCAGATTTATTGGGCATCATCAGTGAGCCCTTGTGGACACATTGATATGGTGGGCAATGGCGGATCTACCATTCAGGCGAATGAGGCCGTGGCCTGGGGCCGCCAATGAGCAGGGGCCGCCAATAAGCAGGGACCCCAGCCGTCACCTACATCCCTAACATTGCTCCTGCTTGTTAATGTACGTTTAACATAAAAATAATTATAGTTACGATGAAAAACGATCATTAAAAACGCAATAGAAAAACCGGTCGAGTTCTGTACCCCCCTGCGAAAAATGGACTATTCCGTCATGCGTCATGACATCACCCACTAATCCAGGAAGTGTGCTTCTTGAGTGAGAACGAAGCGGGAGAGAGAGGAGACGGAGAAAAGATGAAGTGAACAAGAAAATACGAAAGCGGAGCTGAAAAACGTAAAAAGCGTCAAAAAACTATAACGTATGTTTCTTCACTGCCGAAAGTGACAAACTTTTTTCATGGGTCTAATTCTAAAACTGCTAATGACGGGCGGCCCATTGAAAGTGTGGCGGAACCGGACATCAGGATCATCCAGGAAGAAGTTAATGGCGCCGAGGCAGTGACTCAAGACAAAGATAAAGACGAGGATTCACAATATGAGGTTTGAGTTTTAGAAATTATTTTGTAGGTTGGGTAAAAGAAATCCTAACAGTAATCAGCTGAGACAACCACTATTTTCATGTTTTCTTTCTGTATCAAAATATTAAAAGATATTCGACTTAAATCTTCTGACTTAAAAAGGAGAGAGGGGATTTTATATTTTACCTACTTTTTAGCTCTCTACCCTGCTTGCTTAGCTTAGTATACAGTATTATTAAATTATTCGGACTTTACATTGAATAGAATAGATCTAAAATATTCCACAGTTATATATCGATTATTTTCTCAACCATTTTACAAAATATTTGACCGTTAAAACTTCATCAGACTATCAGAAGACAACTTATAAATAGAAGTCCAGCTGAATACTGTAATCAAGGTAATCACCTAATGCTGTAAAAACTGTGCTACAAAGTGAGTTTATTTCCTCCTACACTAACATATTTGTTGTTTTTTCAGATGCAGTCTTTAAACATGCATTATTAAAGACAACACCCACTGTGACAGTAACAATTCACCATATTGGAGAATTACTGTAGTATTTTATGAATTTTATTTTCATTTTTGCATTTGGGCCAGGCGAGGGTTAAAAAAAAAAAAAAAAAAAAAACATTCCCGAATGAATCCGGAAACCTGGCCGAAGAGTCCCGAAGGGTCATGTGACTTTTGTGACATCTCCACCCAGAAAGCAGAAAGGTAGGAGTGCGTTTCCATGGAGGTTTATGAGAGAGAGTGGGAGAAAACTGCATATTTCCTGCATATTTCCTGGTGCATTTGTGTGTATATGGACCAGCGCTCTGATTTTATTTATTATTTATTTTATAACACCGCTGCAGACCTTTTGCTGCTCTCATTCATTCTGCCCCTGAGGAGCGAGCCGCGAGCCGCGCGCCTCTGGCTCCTCGTTCCGCTGGTCACCTTTGAAGTTCCTCGTGCCGGTGTAATTTGCTCCCTCGAGTGTATGCATTTGCTCTCCTCAGCCTTGTTGCAAGGAGCAGGGTCGGGAAGCACGCGGGGAGCTCGCACGCAGAGCTCAGCTGCGCGGCTGGCTCTGGCTGCCTTTCTGGTCACGGGGGGAGAGAATAAAAAGTCGATGCGGAAATGAATGAATTTGTCTCGATCAAACGAATTAAACTAGTATGTCTAAGTGGATGCTCGCTCAGAATATGATGACATGAGTGAGCGACAGCAGGATTAATCAACACAGGCAGCTTTAGGGAATATTTAAAAATGCTTCCTTTTTCTTTTCCTCGCTCGCCTGTAACTCCAAGGCGTCACTTTGGTGACGTGAATGCCCTTGTGAATGCCCATATATGGAGAGGAGCAGATTTTCCCGGAGCTGCATGCTAAAATCTGCTATAAATCATGAAATACCACATTTAGCGTTATTTCTCCACAATATAAGTAATCGCTCCTGTATTTTTTTTAAATAAACTAATAAATATTAATGGCGATGCAATTTGAAAACATGGTGGGTGTTGGACTTTAAAAGCTGTTTTTTTAACTGTTGTGGTGTTGCTAATATGTAAGAGTAGAATCAGACCACTGCAGACGTAGCTCCGTTACGAACACCATGCTTTATTCAACACTTCTCCACTTCTTCCTCTCTCCTCTACACATCCTGTTCTATCCCTACTCAGAGGTCCCCCTGCTGTCAGTCTTATGCAATTGCAGGACACAACATTTCCCTTTTCCTGAAACAATTACTTACATGTAATTTTGTACAGTATACTTGACAGCAGAAAATCAAAGTAATCAAATTATTATTTCTGTAAGCCAACAGTAGTATGAAAGTTTACCCTTTTAACCCTTTGCATTACAGTATGAACAGTAGTAAATTTACTTGTCTTACAGAACAGTATGAACAGGAATAGTTTACATTTTTTTCACTCTAGCTTACAAAACCTGACAACCATCTTGGTGCATTTCTATCTCTTTGACTTCTTCTCAACACAGCAAGCGGTTCATCAGTATTTCCTGGCAGTGCATATGTATCGAGTACAGTATCATCATTTTGTTCTGAAGCACGTAGGATTTGTTTTGGGAAGAGTGCAAGTTTTGAAGCATTCCACTTGCGCCCATCACTCAGTAAGAAAGTATTTGGTCCAACTTTCTTTATTACAGTACGTGGTTCTGTGAATCTGGAAGATCCTTTGGAAACGTGATCCGGTCTGCGAACACGAACCGTGTCACCCACGTTGAATGTTGGTACTTTAGCTCTCATTTTCTTGTCAGTATATTCCTTCATTTTGTTTTGCTTTTGTTTCACCCTCTGTTGTATTTGAGCTTGGCTTTTGCTCTTCAGTTCTACTGGGAGTGTGGTGTGTTGGGAGGCATGTGGCCTCATCTCTCTCTCACCCAGTAGGAGGAGCCAGCGAGGTGCTCCCCAGGTTTTACCAGGTGATGAAGAAGAAGTGTTCGTGTGTTCATTCATTCATTCTGTAACTGGTTTTGACGCTCGAAGGATTAAAGGCAACTGCTTGCAGATCAGTTTGTTTCTCCTTCTTCACACGCTACAGTTGGTGACCTGACGTGAAATATGTCAGAACCAAACGAGGATGTTGTTTCTTCTTCGGACCCTGCCGCCGCGACGTCTGCCCAGCTGTTGCAGCCGAACCCAGCCGACTTTGCTCCCGCAGCGAGTGTTAAGCTCCCGGAGTTCTGGCAGAGTGACCCGGTTTCGTGGTTCCAGCACATCGAGGCACTCTTTCGCCTCCGAGGCGTGAACGCAGATGAAACCAGGTACTTCTTGGTCGTGTCGGCTCTGGATATGCAGTCAACCCGCAAAGCCATGCCGCTGCTGCGCGACCCGCCACACGTGGGCAAATATGGCGCCCTCAAAGAGTTTCTGCTTCGAAGGTACACTTTGACTTCAACTGAGAGGGCTGATAAACTGCTATCGCTGCCGGGTTTGGGTGACGGCACGGCTGTGAACATGATGGACAAAATGCTGTCGCTACTTGGTTCAGACGACGGGGGTTTCCTTTTCCCTCACATTTTCCTGCGCCAGCTTCCGTCGCAAGTGAGGGCTACTTTGGCCAACTCCCCTTGTTTATCTACCGGTGATTACCGGGGTTTGGCGGAGGAGGCGGACCGGGTCCTGCTGGCGACCAGACGGTTCACGGTGCAGAGTACATCGGTGGAGCCGGAGCAGACGGTGGAGATGGAGGAGCCAGCGGCGGTTTCAGCTGTTGGCGCGCGAACTCGGCGGGGGAGCTCTTTGTGTTTCTACCACCGGAGGTTCGCAAACAAAGCTAAGCGCTGCATCCCACCATGTGCATGGGTGTCGGGAAACGAGGAAGCCGGCGCTCAGTAGCAGCTGTGGGCGCTGGCGAGCGAGGTGAGCTGCTCTTTGTCACAGACTCCCTGTCAGGACGTCGTTTTCTGGTTGACTCTGGCTCCCAGAAGAGTTTAGTCCACCCTGTTGGACCTGAATTAGCAAGCCGAGGCAGTGGCCCACTGCTAACTGCTGCTAACGGTTCTCCCATTGGAACTTTTGGCACTAGACGGGCAACAGTTTCTTTCCATGGTCGTGAGTTCGAGTGGGACTTTGTTGTTGCCTCAGTGACTGTTCCTATTATCGGTGCAGATTTTTTATGTGCTCATGGACTGTTAGTAGATGTTGCTAACCGCAGACTTATTGACGCTGTAACTTTTGCAACTTTCCCATGTGTATCTGGGGGGGCTGGGCCGCTAACTCATGCTAATGTTTTAGTTTCAGGAGATGTTTTTCAAGGTTTGTTGGCAGAATTCCCCTCTTTAACTACACCTGCTTTTTCCTCTTCAGAAACTAAACACGGGGTCGAGCATTTCATCCCTACCACGGGGCCGCCCGTTTTCGCACGTGCACGCCGCCTCGACGCTGTTAAACTGGCCATCGCTAAAGAGGAGTTTGGTACCATGGAGAGGTTGGGTATTGTTAGACGCTCTAACAGCCCGTGGGCCTCCCCCCTTCACATGGTACCAAAAGCAGACGGGTCGTGGCGCCCATGTGGCGATTTTCGCCGTTTAAATAACGTGACGACGCCTGATCGCTACCCCATTCCGCACATTCAGGACTTTTCTGTTCGGTTGTCGGGTGCTTCCATTTTTTCTAAGGTGGATCTGGTGCGCGGCTACCATCAAGTCCCAGTGCAGTCCAGCGATGTACCTAAAACTGCAGTAATCACCCCCTTTGGGCTTTTTGAGTTCCTCCGCATGCCGTTTGGACTAAAGGGGGCAGCACAGACTTTTCAAAGGCTGATGGACTCCGTGTTACGTGGCCTCGATTTTGTGTTTGTCTATCTGGACGACATTTTGGTGGCCAGCTCGTCAACCGAGGAGCACTTGTTGCACCTGAAAGAAATTTTTCAGCGCTTGGATGCACATGGCTTGATCATTAATCCGGTTAAGTGCCAGTTTGGTTTACCGGTGATCGATTTTTTAGGTCATCGAATTTCCGCGCAGGGTGCAGTTCCATTGCCTGCCAAGGTGCAGGCGGTGGCAGAGTTCCCACGTCCTCTGGTGGTTAAAAAGTTGCAGGAGTTTTTAGGCATGGTGAACTTTTACAACAGGTTCATTCCCAATGCAGCCCATCTCCTGCAGCCTCTCTACGAGGCCCTGCGCTCGAGGAAGGCGACTGACACAGTGGTTTGGACCCCAGACCGGATCACTGCTTTTGATGGTGCTAAGTCCGCGTTAGCTAGTGCGGCACTCCTAGCCCATCCAGATTCAGAGGCCCCGATTGCGTTGACAACTGATGCTTCGGATATAGCTGTGGGGGGCGTTGTAGAGCAACGCGTTGGCGACGCATGGCAGCCGTTGGCATTTTTCAGCCGTAAATTGCGGGACTGCGAGCGCAAGTACAGCGTTTTTGACCGCGAGTTGTTGGCGCTATTCTTAGCTACACGGCACTTTCGTTTTTTGCTGGAGGGTCGTTCATTTACGGCTTATGTGGACCACAAACCACTCACGTTTGCAATGTCTAAAGTTTCGGAGCCCTGGTCAGCACGTCAGCAACGGCACTTGGCGGCCATTTCAGAGTTTACAACGGACGTCCGCCATGTGGCTGGAAAATCCAACTCAGTGGCAGACTGTCTGTCACGGGTGCTCGTTTGTCCTGTACTCCTCGGGGTAGATTTTTCTGCCATGGCCGCTGACCAACCGGGAGACGCTGATATAACTGCCCTTCGTGCCGGCGTTTCAGGGCTTAAGCTAGAGGAGGTCAAATTGGGAGAGGGCGGTCCTTTGATCCTGTGTGACGTTTCCACAGGCCGGACACGCCCAGTGGTTCCATCAGGTTGGCGCCGCCGCATTTTTGACTCTGTTCACTCTCTCTCGCACCCAGGTGTGCGCGCGTCTGTGAAACTAGTCAGCGCACGTTTTGTGTGGCCTGGTTTACGCAGAGAGGTGAGGAGTTGGGCAGCGGCTTGCGTGGCTTGTCAGCGTGCCAAGGTGCACCGGCACACTAAGGCACCACTGGAACCATTTCCCATTCCAGCCAAGCGTTTTGACCACGTGCATGTGGACTTAGTTGGTCCCCTGCCCCCATCACGGGGTTTCACACACCTGCTTACAGTGGTCGACCGCACAACCAGGTGGCCGGAGGTCGTTCCTCTTTCTTCCACAACTACCTCCGACGTGGCTGGTGCGTTCCTCTCCACTTGGGTTGCCCGTTTTGGTGTGCCCTCGGACATCACTTCAGACAGAGGTCCCCAGTTTATTTCAGGGCTCTGGTCCGAGATGGCGCGCTCCTTGGGGGTGCAGGTGCATCGCACTACCAC
>JBBPBX010065892.1:4129-19823 GCA_038048925.1 Garcialebias charrua | reverse complement strand
CAACTCCCACATCCCTGTGGTTCAAATGCTGTCAGAGCGACATGATGTACAGGCAATCACAAGATGGTTGTCAGAATGGATTCGCGCTGGAGCACCAGTCCCAAAAGAGGCAATTTCAGATTTTTCTCTAGCTTAACTTGGTGCTTTGGTTAAGGCTTTCACACATCTGTCTGATTTGAAGAGCTATGTAAATGAGTGCTTCGGTGTTCTGCTTCAAAACAAATGCAGCAAACTGCCACCATGCTTCATCCGAGTGGACGTGGCACACCTGATCAAAATGATTTCCCAGTGGGATTGTTTGAGGAAAAAACCTCATCGAGTGAAAGACTTCTATGTGCGTTCAATGGCACAGCTGGTCAAGTCGCAATCTTTGGAGGAAGCAAAGGTCATAATACGCAGCATTGCCACTGTGGCATTAAGTGAGACAGAAGGTAATGACAGTCATGGTAATCCCATCATGTCAGAAGTGTGCAAATCAAACCTTAAAAGCAAAATCGCAGATGACACTACGCCCATTTCCAGTGAAGAGGAAGCAGAAGAGGTTAGATTGGATCAAGGAACACAAATAAATACTGAGTTGAGGAGGTGGGTGACAGATATTTGAGAGGAGAGTAAGTGTCACGCTGAAGTCAATGGTGATCGAGACAATATGCACTATCTACCTGAGCTCGTCCCACACCCAATAAGATTAGGAGGATACCTACCACTCTGGACTGGAGTAATGGTTCCCCTGTTTCACAGCGAAAAGCTCACTGCAACTTCAGCTAATGTTGAAGCTGAGTTCAAGAACATTAAACATGGCTTGTTCAAGCATGAAAATCTTCCTATTAGGGTTGATAAATTTGACGGCTTCCGGTTGAGCGAATGACAGGTTAGGACGCGTTCAAGCTGAGCTCCCGTAGCAACTATTAATTGCTATTTTTTTGGGCGCATTTTTGATGGTTTAACACGCCTTATCAGTATTTATTCTTTTTTGCCCGCTATTATAACCCGTCTCAAGTTTCAAGTGTCGGCTTTTTAACCAAGATACGTCCAAAACTTAAATCATCTGCACAGAAGTCGGCGTCTCCACCACATGCTGACACACCCTCCTGCACGGAGGAGCACTTTGACAGCTCTCCCTCCGCTGCTTTCAAAGCCGAGCTGCTGTCAGCTCTGCGGGTTGAAATGGCAGCTATTTTCAAGACAGAACTCCAAGCAGCTTTTACTGAAAACTTATCGAATATAAAATCTGAGCTCCTTGCAGTGAAGTCGGAATTAACCAGCAGTATTTCAACCATTCAGCATGATGTGCATGCGCTGAAGGACACTGTGGGCGCGCTGGAGACGTCATGCTCCACATGCTCCGATGACATCACCTCCTTGCAGGTTACAGTGGAGCAGCTGTCCGCTGACTTTAAAAAACTGGACAATAAATGTGATGATCTGGAGGCCAGATCTTGTCGCAATAATTTGCGGCTGATAGGAATTTCTAAGGATTTCTCAGTTTCATCTACGGCTGTTTCCACGTTGCTTAAAGATGCGTTTCAGCTGGAGAAAGAGCCGCTGGTGGACCACGCCCATCGCACTTCCCAACAAAAACCTAAATCTGGTGAGCGACCTCGTCCTATAATTGTTCGCCTGCATTATTGTTCTGACTGTATGGACATATTGCGACGAGCCAGGACCCAGCAGCGGATCATGATGGGTGACACACGTTTGTTTGTTTTCCCTGACCACACGCCGAGGACGGCCCGTGCACGCGCCGCCTTTAATGATGTTCGCCGTCAGCTGCGTGAGATTCCTGGGATCCGTTTTGGACTGCTCTATCCAGCGCGACTTCGGGTCATGCATAACGGCACGGAGAGGGAGTTTACTTCACCAGAAGAGGCCACTGTCTTCATCAACTCACTGAAGACTTAAAACTTTCCAAAGATGTGCCACATTGATGAATCCTGATGAGCTTGTGGGAGCTCAACTGTAGCTTTTCTGCTACTACCTTGCTAAAAACCATAAGCATAAACTTTAGAGTTTTGACTCCGTTTGGAGGCTGCACTGGGTTCTCCATCGTTTAGGGGATGGGGTCGTTGTAAGTGCTGTGGGGAGGGGGGGTGGTGGTGGGTGGTGTTTGTTTATTTGTTTTATTTTATTCTCATTATTATTATTATTATTATTTTTTATTTTTTGGGGGGTGTGTGTCTTTTGTTTTGGGTGGGGAGCATTGCATTATATTCAGATTGTTTTTGTCCCTTTTTTTCCAATTCATTTTGAAATATGTCTAATGATAATAATGTGAATATTCCACAAATGGGCTCTTCTGTGAGATTTTTGAGCTGGAATATTAAAGGTATGGGCAGCCCACTTAAGAGGTCAAAAAATTTTGCCCATTTGAAACGTCTCAAAGCTGATCTAGTGTTTTTACAGGAAACCCATATGCGTATCAAAGATCAGGTCAGGCTAAAATGTTCTTGGGTTTCTCAGGTATTTCATTCAAATTTCAACTCTAAAGCCAGGGGGGTTGCTATTTTAGTTGGTAAATCTATTCATTTCTCAGCTTCTAAAGTTATATCAGACAAAAACGGCAGATATTTAATTGTTTCTGGTACTTTATTTCATATCCCAGTTCTGCTAGTTAATATATATGCTCCTAATTTTGATGATCCAAGATTTATGGATAAACTATTTGAATCCCTTCCTTCTTTAGACAATAATTTCCTCATAATAGGCGGGGATATGAACTGTGTCACTGACCCCAATTTAGATAGGTCTCACCCACGCAGATTGGTTCCATCATTAATGGCTAGATCACTTTCGGATTTTATGTCAAAAAATGGATGTGTTGATCCTTGGAGATTTTATAATCCCCAAATCAAGAAATTTTCTTTTTTTTCCCATTTACATCAGTCTTTCTCTCGTATTGATTATTTTTTTGTTGACACTAAGCTGTTACCAAATGTTCTATCTGTTGATTATCATCCTATTGTAATTTCTGATCATGCTCCTCTTTCATTAGATATTAAGTTTGCTTTTCAACATCGGTATGTCACACCTTGGAGATTCAACCCCCTTCTTCTTTCAGATGAAAAGTTTAATACATTTATTTCAGCTCAAATTGATGATTTCATTACAATAAACCAAAACGAGAATGATCCAATCTCATATTCTTTACTATGGGAATTACAGGGAACCCCCGTGTTACGAACGAGATCGGGACCTAAGAACGGTTCGCAGCTCGATCCGTTCGTAGGTAGGGGGTGAAAATTATATTTAAAAAAAAAAATTATTCATTCATTCATTCATTCAACCTTTATTTATCATGCTAACGGAGCGCGCGCACACATTTAAGCATGTAAAGTAGTGTACTGTAATGTTAAACATTGCTATTCACATTTACAGAATAAATAAAAATATATTTTCTTACTTTGAGATGGTCAAAGCCGACATCTTAGGTTGCCATGCGTTGATTGTTTTCGGGCCGAGCAGCGCGGGCCACCGCAGCTGCTCCAGGCCTGTGTTAGCTAGCTGGCTAGCTTCTGCTAGCCAAGCCATGAGCTAGTGTTGGAGCGGCGGCGCGATCAATCTGCAGCTCCTGCTCCAGCCGCTGCTCCAGCCTGAGACGTCCACAGAGCTATTCCAGCTAGTAATTAATCCACATGATGCGATCCTGGTCACCAGTGTTCAAAAGGCCGGCTCCCGTGTTAGCTCCAGTGTTAGCTCTGGAGCTAGCCAGGCCGGAGGTGTAGCCAGGCCGGCCGGAGGTGTTCGCACGGCGGCCTGGCACGATCGGCGATAAATCCGCTGCCTGAGACATCCACAAAGTTCACAGAGACGTTTCCAGCTAGTAATTAATCCATATGAAGCCATCCTGGTCACCAGTCTTCGTCCAGCTCTCGGCAGCTAACCTAAGATGGCGTCCGGTCCGGTGTTCTACATTAATTTGTGACCGGAGACCCCAGTGACTGAACCTTAAATAGCGTCCGGTGTTCTACATTAATTTGTGACCGTGTAAACTGAAGACCTACTTCCTGTTTCCCAAAATTGCTCAAAAATTGCTCAAAAATGATCAGAAATGATCTTTTTTATCATAATTATTATTTATAAAGCCTTTAAAACAACCAGAGCTGCAACAAAGTGATGTACACATGAAATTAAGAACATTTAAACACAAAAAAAAAAAAAAAAAAAAAAAAAATTTTTTTTTTTTTTTTTTTTAATTCATATTTTTATTAAATATGATATGTTCGTAAGTCCCGTGGTTCGCAGGTCGATGGGGTCGTAGGTCGGGGGTTACCTGTACTAAAAGCGTTTTTACGAGGGCAAATAATTTCATATTCCGCCCATTTGATTAAGATGCGCAAGGCGAAATTGCTAGAACTGAGTGCTAATATTACTAATCTTGATCAAGAAATTGCTGACTCTCCCTCACCTAGTTTATTTAAACAGCGGGTTGACTTACAAACTAAATTTGATCTTATCACCACCAATGAGGCAGAGTGTCTTCTTTTACGATCACGTTCTACTTATTATGAACATGGTGATAAGGCTAACCGATTACTCGCTCATCAGCTGCGTCGTCGGGCAGCTTCGCAGATGATCCCAAAGACAATGGACTCATCAGGCACTTTGCATCACGATCCCACTACTATTAATTCAGTTTTTCAGTCATTTTATTCTTCGTTATTTAAATCTCAATTTCCATCTAATCCTAATGAAATTAATCAGTTTGATAGTCTCAAGTTTCCTGTGATAAATTCAAATGTTGCTAGGGAACTTGATTTGCCTTTATCCATGGAGGAGATTGTCACTGCCCTGAAAAACATGCAAAGCAACAAAGTTCCTGGTCCAGCTGGATTTCCTGTTGAATTTTAAAAAAAATTCCAGGACAGAATTTTTCCGATATTTCATGCTGTATACATCGAATCATTACAAAAGGGTAATCTCCCCCACACTTTAATGTAAGCCTCTATTAGTCTCCTCTTAAAAAAAGATAAAGATCCTAATCTTTGTAGTTCATATATACCTTTATCTTTAATAAATGTAGATGCTAAGATTCTTGCTAAGGCTTTGGCTTGTCATCTTGAAAATATAGTTCCAACTATTGTTTCACATGAACAAACTGGATTTGTTAAGGGGAGACAACTATTTTTTAATATCCGTACACTTTTAAACATTATTTATTCCAAAACCACTACTGAAACACCTGAAGTAGTTATCTCGATTGACGCTGAGAAAGCGTTTGACAGAGTTGAATGGGATTATTTATTTGCAGTTTTAAGGAAGTTTGGATTGGGTGATGCATTTATTTCTTGGATACGTCTGTTCTATATTTCTCCTCATGCTAGTGTCTCTTCTAATGGTATTCAATCTAGTTTTTTTAGACTTTTTCGTGGCACGAGACAAGGATGTCCATTATCCCCCCTATTGTTTGCTCTGGCCATTGAGCCGCTTTCAATTTTTTTAAGGACCTCTAACATTTTTACTGGGCTTTCCCGATTAGGTTCTGAATTCAAACTATCTCTTTATGCTGATGATTTACTGTTATATGTTTCAAATCCTACTCTTTCAATTTCATCAATTTTATCTGCTTTTCAGAGATTTGGATCATTTTCTGGTTATAAAGTAAATATTGCTAAAAGTGAATGTTATCCAATTAACGCAGCTGCATTAAAGCTTTTGAACTGTGACATACCATTTAAATTGAGCTGCTCTGGTTTTAAGTATCTGGGTGTTAATGTAACAAGATCATTAAGTTCTCTTTTTGATGCTAATTTTTTGCCTTTAATTTCTAAAATTAAATTGGACCTCCAAAGATGGAATAGTTTGCCTCTCTCACTTATAGGTAGAATCAATGTAATTAAAATGAATGTCTTACCCAAATTCTTATTTTTCTTCAATTCTCTCCCACTATTTCTGCCAAAACATTTCTTTAAAACACTAGATCAAGTTATTTCTGGCTTTATATGGTGTGGAAAATCCCCCAGAATTAGCAAAACCACACTGCACACCCTCATCTATGGTCATGAGCTTTGGGTTGTGACCGAAAGAACGAGATCTCGGATACAAGCGGCTGAAATGAGTTTTCTCCGCAGGGTGTCTGGACTCTCCCTTAGAGATAGGGTGAGAAGCTCAGTCATCCGGGAGGGACTCGGAGTAGAGCCGCTGCTTCTCCACATCGAGAGGAGCCAGTTGAGGTGGCTCGGGCATCTGGTTAGGATGCCTCCTGGACGCCTCCCTGGGGAGGTGTTCCGGGCATGTCCCACCGGGAGGAGACCCAGAGGAAGACCCAGGACACGCTGGAGGGACTATGTTTCTCGGCTGGCCTGGGAACGCCTTGGGATTCCCCCAGAGGAGCTGCTCCATGTGGCTGGGGAGAGGGAAGTCTGGGCCTCCCTACTTAGGCTGCTACCCCCGCGACCCGACCCCGGAGAAGCGGACGAAAATGGATGATGGACACTGCATAGATGCAAATTCAATGGTGGATTGTCACTTCCTAATTTTCAGCTTTATTATTGGGCGGCCCATATTCACAAGATTTCATATTGGTTTGGATCTTTTGATTTCCCATGGTGCAAGTTGGAGTCATTATCCTGCTCCCAGTCCTCATTAAGTGCTATTCTTACTTCTCCTACTGCATCTAACTTGTCTCGTTTCACTAAAGCCTCGGATATAGTCGCGCTCTGGGTATTCGCGCATGCTCCGCGGAGTCCGTGCGCTCTCTAGCCACGCGCTGTGTGCGTTTATGGTTGCGCGCTGTTCATTGTTCACCGACAGATGGCAGTAGTGTGAAACCAGTGGGAATGTAGTACGAGAGAGTGTAGAACAAGAATCGGTTGACGTCACACATGACAAACAAAATGGCTGCTCGTAGTTTTTTTTCATAAATTTTTAATAAAACTACATAACCGAAGACTGTGCCGGAACATTTTTTGCAATGACATTTACCTGACAGCCATTTCTTAATCTTTTTGTGTACTACATGGTTAGGCTTGATTTGGGTTATGGGGTTTGTTTCTCTAATGAACACATTTGTTATACTGATCTCTAATCTATTGGTAATCGTAATAAACAGTCCATAAACTCATGCAAAACTGTTATGGAGCATTAATAACCATATAAAAAAATGCCCATTAATTGGAGGTGCTACCATTTTCATTTAATTAAATTAATTTGGGTTCAAGACCAGAATTGTACTCTCAAACATATAATCAGCAGCAGTTTCTGCTAATTAAAAGGTCATTGTTAGATTATTATAAGATTGTGATGTGAATCAACTTAACAGTATCAACTCCAAAATTATAGCTTTGAATGTGTTCATATTTAGAGTGCATCAGCACTTCAGAAAAGGAAGAGTCAACTTATGTCCATCTTGAAAGCCGGGTGTAGTCGCAATGACTGAACGCGCAGGGTTTGCGGAGCTTCAAAATCTGGGAGGTGCACAACCAGGCGCGAAACCTACGCGCGGGGCCGGGGACTATGCGATTGCGTCACTTTTCGTGCGCGCACCCTCGCGCCCTATGCGACGCGTCAACTATATCCGAGGCTTAAAAATCCAGTAGTTCGCTCTGTTTTAAAAATTTGGTGTCAGTTTAGGAGGCACTTCAAATTTAATTCAGCATCTACACTTACTCCTTTATTGAAAAATCACTTATTTCAACCAGCACTCACAGATTCAGCATTTTTATTATGGGGTAATAAAGGGCTGATATGTTTTAATGACCTCTATAAAGAAGGTACCTTTTCCACTTTTACGGACCTCTCAGTTGAATTTCATCTCCCTCCTTCTCATCGATTTCGTTATTTTCAAATTAGACATTGTGCTAAGACTCTGTTTTCTGATTTCCCTTCCAAGCCGCAGAACTTGCAATGGGAGATGTTTCTGAGTTGGGATCCTCTTCAAAAGTCATATATCTCTAAAGTTTATAATGAAGTTTAGAGCAACTAATTGTAAAGTGATAAGATTACTGTCATTTTCTTCCTAAACTTTGGTAGTACATGTAGTTTTATAACAATTACTGGATACAGTACATCAATTTGCTTCTTGCCTCAATAAAATCACTGACCTACTTGTTATTTAAATCTAACCCAAGAGAAAAAGTTTAATTGTTCCCACACATAACATATCTCTAATGACAAACGAAAAACTGTAAACCTGAAAACAGAACAGTTTAGTAAAAATAATTCAACACTGAACACATGCATAATTCAAAAGAGGGAGAAAAATAATAACTACTATATTTTTCATCCTGTAAGTTGCAGTTTTTTTTGCATAATTTACATGCCCTGCAACCTATAGGCCAAAGTGACATATGTATGGATTTTTCCCATTTTTATAAACCATTTTTAGCTGAGACATGACCGTTTGCGGCCGGGATGAGGATCAGTTCCTCCAAATCCGAGGCCATGGTCTTGAGCCGGAAAAGGGTAGCATGCCCTCTCCGGGTCGGGGATGAGGTCCTGCCCCAAGTGGAGGAGTTTAAGTATCTCGGGGTCTTGTTCACGAATGAGGGAAAACTGGAGCGTGAGATCGATAGGCGGATAGGTGCAGCATCCGCAGTGAAGCGGGCGCTGTACCGGTCTGTCGTGGTGAAGAGAGAGCTGAGTCGAAAGGCAAAGCTCTCAATTTACCGATCGATCTACGTTCCCACCCTCATCTATGGTCATGAGCTTTGGGTTGTGACCGAAAGAACGAGATCTCGGATACAAGCGGCTGAAATGAGTTTTCTCCGCAGGGTGTCTGGACTCTCCCTTAGAGATAGGGTGAGAAGCTCAGTCATCCGGGAGGGACTCGGAGTAGAGCCGCTGCTTCTCCACATCGAGAGGAGCCAGTTGAGGTGGCTCGGGCATCTGGTTAGGATGCCTCCTGGACGCCTCCCTGGGAGGTGTTCCGGGCATGTCCCACCGGGAGGAGGCCCAGAGGAAGACCCAGGACACGCTGGAGGGACTATGTTTCTCGGCTGGCCTGGGTAACGCCTTGGGATTCCCCCAGAGGAGCTGCTCCAAGTGGCTGGGGAGAGGGAAGTCTGGCCCTCCCTACTTAGGCTGCTACCCCCGCGACCCGACCCCGGATAAGCGGACGAAAATGGATGGATGGATGACCGTTTCCATTCATTCTGACTGAAAAAAAAAAAAACAGCAATAGTTGATGGGCCCCATAGTAGCAATAGTGTATGGCATGCTGTTGTATCATGTAATAGGAAAACGTGCCTATAATGACAAATTAAAAAAAGTTCAAGACAAAAACAACTGGACTTTATTTATTATACTATTTAATATACTATACTTGATACTTTATTGTTTTTTTCTTGCACTTTTTAGAATTCACCATGTCCTGGATGACAGAGAATCTTCACTAGCTATTAATGACTCAATCGGCCTGCCATAATCTCCCCACCTTTCAGCAGCCAGTTGCACCACGGCAGCGAAATGCAGCTAATTTGACCGTTAAAGTGCATTTATTAAGAAAATGATAGACTGAAACACACCTTTGCTATAATTTCGAGCTAACAAATAATTGTTTAGGTACTTTTGTTAAATGTCGGCGAAACGAGCCGCGATCCACTTCCCTGTTTCTCACCGCTGCACGTTCATGGTGCACACAGGCAGCAAAACTATTTTTTTTTAAATAAAGCCGATTTAACCATTAAGGTGCATTTATTAAGAAAACGTTAGACTGAGACACACCTTTGCTATAATTTCAAGCTAAAAAATAATTGTTTAGGTTCTTTTTTTAAATGTCGGAGGATCAAGCCGCGCTCCTCTTTCCTGTTTCTTTTTACAGACATAATAAGCCTCGGCCAGCTGTAGGTGCGCGCGCACACTGACTGACGATATGACGTCTTTAGCTAAGGTCCTACTCGGAACATAAAATTAGAAAAGATAAATAAATTCACAGATATTTTTTAGACGACAAAACGAGAAAAATATAGTTGTGTATGTTTTAAAAAAAATTTAATACCTCGTCAGATGACATTTAATACTTTATAATACTTTTTAATGGCCTTAATTTGTGTTAATTTCATTTACTACCTTTTAATACCTTTTACAACCCCGCGGATACCCTGAACTAATATTGTGTTTGCTTGTATCTATTTTCTCTTCTCCTAATAAAAATATAAAAAAATTCAAATAAAAAAAAATTAAAAAAAGGGTTGATAAATTCATTTCACGTCATCTTTGTTTCATTGAGGGAAACATGAGGATCTGTTCTGCCAAAAAAATAAAAAAAGAAGCAGAGGCTGCCAGAAAAGAAGAAACAGTGAAGCTTCAGAATCCAATCGAAAGTTCTGAGGAACAAGAAATGGATGAAAACTGCTCTCAGGAACCGAACACAGAAGAAACAGCAGCATTGGAAAACTGGAGAGGCCTTGCAGTCCCACCAAAGAAGAGGAAGTTGACATCATACCTCTCCCCTTGTCCCAAATGGCTCCATTCTGATCCAGCTGTACATTTGAAAAAAGTTAAGCTGGGGCTTTTAAAAAATGGAAATAATCAACAACCAATCAGAGTCTGCAAGGAACGGTACCGCGTCACCAACACCTGTGCCTTTGATGCAGTCTGTCAAGGTATGTGCTGCGCTCTCTGTGACAGTGTTTCTGCTCAGAATATGCTAAAAGGTACAGAGAAAAATAAAGTGATCCAGCTTGTGAAAGACATTGCTTCAAAGGGTGTCACTCCACATACCTATTGTTTGAGAGCTGAGATTCTGAGTTCAATACAGTATTCAGCCCTGTTCAGTTGAAGTCTGGTGTTCATCATGTTGATGCACAGTGCCATGTGTCCACAGTTATTCAAAATATAATGACAGAAAATCCAAGTAGTCACTTCACAAGACAGTGTTCCTCTCTGTACTGTAAACTTCACATTCCAAATACAAGGAAAGTACCTTTCATTTCCATTGACTTGTCAGTCCTGTCATCTTCTGGCATAGCTCACCTTCAGTCTGCTGTTGAACAAGGGCTCCACCTTGCAGCATATCCATGCCTAAGACCAATCCAAAGTCCTGATACATGCCCAGCAGAATGTAAAACAAACATGTCAGAAAACATCCTCTGTATGGGGACTGTTTGTCACAGTCACAGAGTGCAAGAACTTGTCTGGATTGACACAGACCTTGGACAATTCTGTCCCACAACTGTGGAGCAAAGTGTCACCAAACCCAAGCAGTTTTCCCTCAGTGAATTTCCATCAACCCTTCAACTTCAAGAACAGAGACTCACACTGAAAGCCATCATAGCATTTCAGGAGGGTCCAACGCCTGAAACTATGGACCTTACCAAGCTCCGCCCAGAAACGCCCCCTAAGCTTCGACCGGTTTGCACGTCTCCCAAGCGCAGCATTAAGTTTCACTGGAAACATGGCGTCGACTGTCTCTGCAGGGTATTTCTGACTCGAATAGTGTATCATTTCTGCCAGATTCCAACAAAATATCAGCCATGACAATGGACAGGGGGGGGAACCAACAAGTTCATGTTATTTTTTTTGGACGTTATCAAGTTGTTTGAGCTACGCGATGCCTCCAACAGCGTGCACGTCACAGCTAATGCTACCGTCTGATGAGGAAACCAGCAGCTCAAATGCTCAGCATTATTACAGCTGTGGACAGGATCACTGATGCCTATTGTCCTACAAGGCTGGGTAAGTCAGGGATTCATAGTTTTGAGGGTTACTTTTGAAATCAGTGATTTCTGTTGTTGGCAAAACTTTTGAGTGTGCCTTGATCGCAAAGCTAATGCTAACTGTAATCTCCATTCATTCTTAAGTGGTTGGTTAGCCGTTGCTGCTTTAGCTGCTAAACACGCCGACAGCGACTTTTGTGAGGGCTAACGAGCTCAGCCGTCCGGTGTGTTAGTTAAAATCCAGCCTTCGTGTCACGATTTTGTGCAGTTTTAGGTGAAATCGACAGTAGAGCTCGTTGTGTTAGCTAGCTCATGTGGAGTTAGCAGAGCTGTTTCTTCCCAACTTCCAGGACGTTCAGTGAACTGTGGCTTTCTCTCATCGTGACCGCGTGTTGTTAACTAGCAGGTTTCAAAAGCAGGTCAACCCTTCTCTGCTGGTGAAAGAAATAATTGTTCAGTTTTGTGGTCGTGCACAAGCTTTGATCCAAGCAAGGCATTCAGTTTCACATATAGGGAAACGGTGAATTTTACTTCCACAAATACGGTCAGGGTACCTGACACTAACGGTGGAGGAGCATTTTTCCAGCCCTGACGCAAAAAAATTCTGCACGTATGCTAGCTAGCAATGTAAGTAGCATGTGGTGCCGGTCTCACAAACGCTACCGTAGCGTTTGTTTTGTGAAACCGGCACGCACGTGGAAGCTGCGCTGTGACGTGTTATGGGTATTAGCCAATGAAACGCGGACCTGTGGGCGGAGCTTGGTAAGGTCCATTGGGCATTATGTGACATTTTGTAAGAGGCCCCCGGGCACCTGGGAAATGTACAATGACCTCAGAAAAGAAGTAATGACACCATCTGAAAAAAACAGCATATGCCCTCACGCTGTGCTCCAGGGACGTGCAAAGCCCACTAAAGGGGCAGGTGCTCAAAAAAAAGGGGGGCACATCTAACCGCATTTTAGGACAGAATATTAACAAAGTCAGATAGCTTTCAGAGTTTAATAAACAATGATAAATTACAAAATTGAAAAACAAGGGCACAATGTAACATTTTAGTGTACTGTAATCTATTTAAAAAAGAGTTGCCTGGTTTGCTATACTTGCAGTGGAGACTGCAAGTATAGCAAAGCTTCCTGTGTTGTTGACTGCATTTTTGTTTCCTCCTCTGATCTATCACTTTCCTTCTGTCCATCTGGGTGCAAGAAACAAACTATTCATTATTCTAGACCGAGATTTAGTACATCTTAACATAATAAAAACATAACAGCTGCCTTGTAATATTAAGTATATGTTCACTACCAAAAACTGCATGTTGATCATGGTAAGAACCTTTTTTATTTTTGTTCTTACCTGCGGTACTCGTTCTGACCCAGTTAGTCAACAATCCACTACCTCTGGCTCCTTCTAGTAGATCCTTTCTTTTTTGTTTCTGACGACTTTCTTTACGTGGCATCTTTGAACTGAAAAAAAACAACAACAAAAAAACAATGAATTATGATCTGAACACTATTTGCTACACACTATAATTTGCTACAAGCCAAGGGCCGGTCAATGTTTATTATAATGGGGTGATAACTTTTTTTTTCTTCTTCTTTCTTGCACTCTTTTCATTCTGTGTTTTCTTTTTGATGAATTTGTTTTCTTTTATCTCTTTTAAATGAATGAATAAATGAATTAAATAAAATATTAAGCTTTATAATCTGCCAAGTTCTTGGCATAAACCAACACAGACATGTTCCTGATTTTAGTATTTTACATTGTTTTATATTCAATTGCTGTTGTTTAAACATTTAAACCCAAAATAGCCGTTTAATAAATCTGTAAATGATTAATAAATGTTTCCAAGGGGCTTTGTTGGAAGGGAGATTGGGTTCAAAATGGCTTCTAATATTCTAATGCCTTCTTTTAATACCCTAACCTTACTAGCCTGGTTGAAACCAGACCCTTGTCATTCAGAGTCAGAGTGTCAGAGTCAGAGAGTCTTTATTGTCATTTGCACCACATGTGGTACATGTGATGAAAACGAGATTATGTACACGGGGTCCCAGTTACATCCAACAACAAATGCAAGAGAAAAACAGTAATAACATCTAGAATTAACTAAGAAAAACATCAACTAGTAATACACTAAGCCCTAATGTAGTAGAAAAACATCATTATAAACAGCAGCACGAACATGAGTCTGTATGAGCAGATGGTCACAGATGAACACAGCAACAAGAAAACAGATCAGCATCAGCATGATGTGATATTTTGCAGTGATTATTCTTATTTATTTATTCATGAGTCTAACAGCCTCAGGGTAGAAGCTGTTCCTCAGTCTAGTGGTTCTACATTTGATGCTCCTCAACCTCCGTCCTGAGGGGAGTGGGGCAAAGAGTGAGTGTGCTGGGTGAGTGAGGTCTTTCATGATGCAGGTGGCTCTTTTCCTGCATCTGGAGGTGTAAATGTCTGTGATGGTGGGGAGACTGACTCCGACAGACTTCTGTGCAGCCTTCACCACTCTCTGTAGAGCTTTCCTCTCTGCAACTGTGCAGCCTCCATGCCACACGTTGATGCTGGAGCACAGGACGCTTTCCACTGCACACCTGTAGAACGAGGTGAGAACTGGGCTGCTCAGACCAGCACGTCTCAGTCGTCTGAGGAAGTAGAGTCTTTGATGACCTTTCTTGATCAGGCTGGTGGTGTTGTTGGTCCAGCTGAGGTTATCATTCAAGTGTACACCCAAGTATTTGTAGCTGGAGACCACTTCCACTGCAGATCCACCTATTTTCAGTGGGGCGTGGGTGTGTTTATTCCTTCTGAAGTCCACAATCATCTCCTTTGTCTTCTTCACATTCATGTGAAGATTATTCTCTTTGCACCAGCTCTCCAGGTGTTCCACCTCCTGTCTGTAGCTGGACTCATCATTGTTTGTGATGCATCCCACCACCGCTGTATCATCTGCAAACTTAACAATATGACAGCCTGGAAGTGTGGCTGTACAATCATATGTGAGCAGAGTGAACAGAAGGGGGCTCAGCACACATCCTTGAGGAGAGCCAGTGCTGAGGGTTATGGTGGAGGAGGAGAAGTTGTGAATCTTCACGGACTGTGGTCTGTCTGTTAAGAAGTCTAGTACCCAGTTACAAATGGAGGGGCTTAGTCCAAGTGTGGATAGTTTGTCTATCAGAGTTTGGGGGATCATGGTGTTGAAGGCAGATGTGAAGTCCACAAAGAGCAGACGCACGTATGAGTCCTTCTGATCCAGGTGGGTGAGAGCAGTGTGGACCACGGAAGAGATGGCGTCCTCTGTTGATCGGTTCTCGCGGTATGCATATTGATGAGGGTCCTCGTTGATGTTGACGGTTGTCTTGATGTGGGACATGACCAGTTTCTCAAAACATTTAGCGACTATCGGGGTGAGGGCCACTGGTCTATAGTCATTCAGACCAGGTCTTTTTGTGTGTCCATCAACGATTTTACTTCTGCAGTGGCGGCTCTTAAATGGGGGGTTCCGCAGGGGTCCATCCTGGGTCCTCTCTTGTTCTCCTTATACCTGCTGCCACTCGGTGCTATCTTCCGGAAACACAATATACCTTTCCACTTCTACGCTGATGACTGTCAAATCTACTTCCCCCTAAGACAAAATGGTACAGGCTCTATTCAACCTCTGCTCGACTGCCTGGCTGACATCAGGGACTGGATGGCTTTAAATTTCTTAAGCTTCAATGATAAGAAGTCTGAAGCCATATTGTTCCTTCCCAATGACACAACCTCAAACCACTGCATTGACCTGTCTGCTCTACCCCTGTCAGAAAAACAAAAAGTCAAAAATCTGGGAGTGATAATGGATCCTTCCATGAAACTCAACAGTCATGTAAACATGATTGTCAAATCCTGTTTTTTCCAGCTGAGGCGTCTGTCTAAGCTGAAGCCCATATTATCCAAAAAGCACCTGGAGACAGTGATTCACGCATTCATTACATCTAGGCTTGATTACTGCAATTCACTTCTGTTTGGCGTCAGTCAAGCCACCATTGCACGATTACAACTGGTTCAGAACGCAGCTGCCCGATTTTTAACCAGCACACGCAAAAGAGAGCACATTACACCAGTCT
>JBBPBX010065891.1:0-19823 GCA_038048925.1 Garcialebias charrua | reverse complement strand
ATATATATATATTTATGTATATGTATATATGTATATATATATATGTATATATATATATATATGTATATACAAGCCCAAAACCAGAAAAGTTGGCACGTTGTGCAAATCGCAAATAAAAACAGAATACAATGACTTGCAAATCTTTTTCAACCCATATTCAACTGAATAGAATGCAAAGACAATATATTTAATGTTCGAACGGAGAAACTTTATTTTGTTTTGCAAATAACCATTAACTTAGAATTCAATGGCAGCAACACATTGCAAAAAAGTTGGCACAGGGACATATTTACCACTGTGTTACATCGCCTTTCCTTTTAACAACACTCAGTAAACGTTTGGGAACTGAGGAGACCAATTTTTGAAGCTTTTCAGGTGGAATTCTTCCCCATTCTTGCTTGATGTACAGCTTAAGTTGTTCAACAGTCCGGGGTCTCCGTTGTCGTATTTTACGTTTCATAATGCGCCACACATTTTCAATGGGGGACAGGTCTGGACTGCAGGCAGGCCAGGGGAGGACCCGCACTCTTTTGCTACGAAGCCACGCTGTTGTAACACGTGCAGAATGTGGCTTGGCATTGTCTTGCTGAAATAAGCTGGGGCGTCCATGAAAAAGACGTCGCTTGGATGGCAGCATATGTTGCTCCAAAACCTGTATGTACCTTTCAGCATTAATGGTGCCTTCACAGATGTGTAAGTTACCCATGCCTTGGGCACTAATGCACCCCCATACCATCACAGATGCTGGCTTTTGAACTTTGCGCCTATAACAGTCCTGATGGTTCTTTTCCTCTTTGGTCCGTAAGACACGACGTCCACAGTTTCCAAAGACAATTTGAAATGTGGACTCATCAGACCACAGAACACTTTTCCACTTTGCATCAGTCCATCTCAGATGAGCTCGGGCCCAGCAAAGCCGGCGGCGTTTCTGGATCTTGTTGATGAATGGCTTTTGCTTTGCATAGTAGAGCTTTAACTTGCACTTACAGATGTAGCGACGAACTGTAGTTACTGACAGTGGTTTTCTGAAGTATTCCTGAGCCCATGTGGTGATATCTTTTACACACTGATGTCGGTTTTTGATGCAGTACCGCCTGAGGGATCGAAGGTCACGGGCATTCAATGTTGGTTTTCGGCCTTGCCCCTTACGTGTAGTGATTTCTCCAGATTCTCTGAACCTTTTGATGATATTACGGACCGTAGATGGTGAAATTCCTAAATTCCTTGCAATAGCTCGTTGAGAAAAGTTGTTCTTGAACTGTTCGACAATTTGCCCACGCATTTGTTCACAGAGTGGTGACCCTCGCCCCATCCTTCTATGTGGATGACTGAGCATGTCAAGGAAGCTGCTTTTATACCCAATCATGGCACCCACCTGTTCCCAATTTGCATGTTCACCTGTGGGATATTCCAAATAAGTGTTTGATGAGCATTCCTCAAATTTCTCTGTCTTCTTTGTCACTTGTGCCAGCTTTTTTGAAACATGTTGCAGGCATCAAATTCCAAATGAGCTAATAATTGCAAAAAATAACAAAGTTTACCAGTTCGAACGTTAAGTATGTGGTCTTTGCAGTGTGTTCAATTGAATATAGGTTGAAAAAGATTTGCAAGTCATTGTATTCTGTTTTTATTTGCGATTTCCACAACGTGCCAACTTTTCTGGTTTTGGGCTTGTACAATACTTTCAATTTCTTTGCCACCTTTTCACCAAACGTCATCTTTACGGAGCATCATTACATGTGAAGTAGCTACCGTATTTTCCGGCCTATAAGTCGCACCTCTTTGCCTAATTTGCATGCCCTGCAACTTATAGGGCGAAGCGTTCTATTTATGGATTTTTTCCCATATTTTTAGACCAATTTTTGGTTGAGATCTGACCGTTTCCATTCGTTTTGGTGAAAAAATGGAGCAGTACCACTTTCAGCCGCTAGAGGTGCAGGCAATACAAGTTTCGGCCGCTAGGGGCGCAGACAGTACAACTTTCGGCCACTAGGGGCGCAGGCAGTACCAGTTTCGGCCGCTATGGGTGCTAAAAGGCCCTCTAGGCTGTTGACGGCTGCCGCCGTACCTGTAGGCCTGTCCCATTACCGTATTTGTGTATTTCAGAGCCGCCAAAATCCCATCACCCCTCGCCAAATACGTGAGTCTGAGTAGGAGATCAGAGAGACAACAACAGAGAGAACAGAGATAGAAAATGCCGCCTAAAAGGAAATCTTATGCTGCAGATTTCAAGCTGCAGGTTATTAAATTTGCAGCTGAGCACGGCAACAGAGCAGCCGATCGTCATTTTGGGGTGAGTGAGAAACTCGTCCGAGACTGGAGGAAGGCGGAGGTCTCCCTCATGGACCATGAAGCATTGAAGAGGGCTAACCGTGGGCACAAGGCCAGGTGGCCAGCTCTGGAGGAAAGAGTGAAGGCGTGGGTGTTGGAGGAGCATGCGTCTGGCAGAGGGCTGTCCACTGTGCAGCTACATCTGCACGCCAGGGAGCTGGACATCACAGAGTTTGCTGGGGGACCGTTGTGGTGTTTAAGGTTCATGCGTCGGCACCAACCCTCCATCAGAGCGCGCACCACAATGTGCCAGAAGCTGCCGGCGGATTTTGAAGAAAAGGTGGCGAGTTTCTGCGCCTTTGTGGACAGGCAGGTGCAGGAGCACGGCGTCTCGCCTGCCCATATTATTAATATGGACAAGGTGCCCCTGACTTTCGACATCCCGATGGTACGGAGTGTGGCGCAGAAAGGAGAGAAAAGAATAAACATCCTCACCACGGGCCACGAGAAGTCCCACTTCACTGTGGTGCTGGCATGCTGCGCCGATGGATGAAAGCTCCCGCCCATGGTGATTTTTAAGCGTAAAACCATGCCAACAGAGGAGTTTCCCCCCGCGCGTGATTGTGGCGGTGAACGAGAAGGGCTGGATGGATGGAGAGATGATGGGTGTGTGGCTGACAAAGTGCTTAACCAAAAAAGCCCTGCTGGTGATGGACAGCATGCGTGCGCACATCACGCCGCAATTCAAAGACAAAATAAAAGCTTGCAACACCATTCCTGCCATCATCCCTGGAGGTTTAACAAAAGTGCTGCAGCCGCTGGACATTTCAGTAAACCGCAGCTTCAAAGCAGCTCTGCGCCGCCTGTGGGAGGAGTGGATGGTGAGCGGTGACCACAGTTTCACGGCTACAGGACGGATGCACCACGCCACGTTCCTACAGGTCCTCGGATGGATCGATAAAGCGTGGACCTCTGTCACGAAACAAACCATCCAGTCGGGGTTAAGGAACGCTGGGATCACAGCTGGAGCAGCTGGAGCTGAGGTGGACAAGGACTCCGACAGCCCCGGGGAGGAAGAGGAGGCAGCAGTGCTGAATCACCTTCCTCAGTCGCTGGCAGAACTCTTCACCAGCGACACACAGAAGACGAAGAGTTCAATGGGTTTGAATAAAAAACATAAAATAAATACACTGTAGGTGTTTCTGTCATCATTCTGGGCGGGTGGGCGTGTAGTACAGTAATTTTAAAGCCGCTTTATTTCGTTTGCGTCATTTTACCATGTTTTAATCGTCAAAGTGCATTTATTAAGAAAAGTTCAACTGAGACACACTTTTACTATAATGTCAGCAAACAAATATATATATATTAGGTGTTTATCTTTTTTAAATTTTAAAGAGATGCAAGTCTGTTCGCTGCACTGCACGTCTGTTGCTGCGCGTGCACGTTTTGTTGAGCCGACATAGCGAAACTATTTAAATTCAGCTGATTTTTCATTCATTCAACCTTTATTTAAACAGATAAATCACATTGAGCCTCGAAGACTCATTTACAAGTGAGATCTGTTGGACAGATTTGACCATTACATTCATTTATTAAGGAAAAGTTAAGCTCAGAAATACTTTTGCTATAATGTCAGCAAACAAATACTGTATATTTTTTTAGGGATTTATCTTGCTGAATTTTAAAGAAATGCACCGTTCCCACCCGTGTGGGTGCACGTTTTGCACATAGCAAAACTAATTTTTAAATCCAGCTCATTTCACAATTACGTTCATTTATTAAAGAAAAGTTCAGCTAAGACACATCTTTACTATAATTTTCAGCAAACAATTGTTTTTAAGTGTTAATCTCATTAAAGTCCTTCCTGCACGCTCCTGTGGCCGCCATTTCGCAGTCGATCCATTTTGGGCAAAACACCGGCCCACATTTCCGGGTTGTCAGCGGTGACGCGTAACGTCAGCGGTGACGCGTAACATCAACGTGACGCATAATAGATGCGACTTATAAGGTGAAGGGACATATTTATGGATTTTTCCACTTTATTGGACATAATTGGACTGATGCGACTTATAGGGCGGTGCGACTTATAGGGCGGAAAGTACTGTACTCAGCGTTTTCATTCACTGATCAGCTGATAGTTTTGGTCTTCAGTCTAGTTTTCTGTTGTTTTTATTTCTGACAGGTTTTTTGATCCAAATCTTTCTTCAGGGTGTTCTAGTAAAGTCTCAGCAGATTTGACTTTTTCTTATAATCACAATCTCAGTGACGCAGTCAGATTAATTAAATGTTTATAGACGTAATATATAAGCAAAATAAATAACAATGGCGTTACTGTCCTAACAAGGGAATTCACCATTCAATTAAAATGTATTAATGCTATTTTTAAATATCTGCTGAACTATGTAGGCCGGTTATTATTACCGTATTTCCCGCCGTACACGTCACTCTGCTCTTTATGTCGCATCAGTCCAAATATGTCAAATAAAGTGGAAAAATCTATAAATATGTTGCTTCGCCATATACATTGCATCTATTATGCGTCACCGCTGATGTGTTGTTTGTTACGTGGCTTCGCTGACAACCCGGAAATGTGGGCCGGTGTTGTGCCAAAAATCAATTGGCTGCCAAATGGCGGCCGTGGGAGCGCGCACAGGAGGACTTTAACAAGAATTTAACAAAATTAAAACTTAAAAACTTTGTTCATTCTTCTATTATACTATGTTCAATAAAATTAAACTCAAAAACAATTGTTTGTTTGCTCAAAATTATAGCAAAGGTGTGTCTCAGTCTAACTTTTGTTTAATAAATGGACTTTGACAGTCAATTCAGCAGTATTTCAAAACCCAATTCGCTAAAGCGGGCAAGCACAGAGGGACGAGCTGCTGTTCATTTCTTTGAAATTTAACAAGATAAGCACTTAAAAACATTTGTTTGTTTGCTCGACTTTAAAGCAAAGGTGTGTCTCAGTTTAACTTTTACTTAATAAATGCACTTTAAAGGTGAAATTAGCTGCATTTCGCCGGGAAGGTGCAGCAAAATTAAGCTGATTTGACGGTTGGTCAAAGTAGTGAGCAGAACAAATGTGGGTAGACTCTGTTAGCAAGCTGATTGCATCATTAATAGCTGGTGAAGATTCTCAGTCATCCAGGACATGATAAATTCAAAAAAGTTTAAGACAAAAACTATAAAGTATATTCAATAAAATCCAGTTGTTTTTGTCTTGGAACTTTCTTGAATTAGTCATTATAGCCATGTTTACCTATTACATGATAGGCCGCACTACCTTCCGCGCGACCATGCTGTGATTTTAATAACAGCTATTTACATAGCACCCGATGCTAATGCTAATGACGCCCAGGGAGAAATTCATGACTTACTCACCTCGCTGCAGTGTAAATATCCTGAGGGGCTTTTCATTGTTTGCGGGGACGTCAATCACGTTGATCTTCAAGTCTCCCTCCCAGCCTTCAATAAGAACGTCTTCACAGCTACGAGAGGAGATAAAACGCTCGACCAAGTCTTCACAAATGTAAAGGGGGCATACACGGCGAAGACACGCCCACCGCTCGGAGCTTCCGATCACGAGTCTCTGATCCTGGCACCAAGAGAACTCCCCCCACTCAGGCGCTCCAAGCCGGAACAAAGAGAAATAACAATCTGGCCTCAAGATAGTTCCCCCATGTTGAGAGACTGTTTTGAGAGGACAAACTGGTCTGTTTTCAGAGAAGCAGCCACTGATGGAAGTTCAGTGGACATGGAACTGTACGCTTCCTCAGTCCTGGGTTACATCAGTACATGCTCTGAAAATGTATCCATAAAAAAATATGTGAAATCCTACCCGAACCGGAAACCCTGGTTAAATAAAGAAGTTCACGCCTTGCTAGCAGCCAGAGACACTGCATTCAAGTCAGGAGATAAAGTGGAGCTGAGAAAGAGCAGGAATGAACTGAAGGATGGCATTAAGAAGGCCAAGGCCACGTATGCACAGAGGATCGAGGGACAGTTCACCTCACAAGACCCACGGAGCATGTGGAAGGGTATTAAATGCATAACAGATTACAAAGGCAAAAACAAACAATGCCCCAGGGACCCATCTCTGCCTGATGCCCTCAATAAGTTTTATGCACGTTTTGATGATCCAAACAGACCTGCTAGCACCAGACTCACCTCATCACCAGATGAAGAGCATCTCAGGGTGTCCGCAGCAGAAGTGAGAGGCAGTCTCAGAAAGATTAATCCTCATAAAGCAACCGGACCAGACAACATCCCAGGGAAAGTTCTGAAGGAATGTGCGGACCAGCTCTGTGAGGTGCTGGCTGACATCTTCACCACCTCACTTGCACTGGAGTCAGTTCCCACCTGCCTGAAGACCGCGACCATCATCCCAGTCCCAAAGAGCTCCACAGTGACTGGTCTGAATGACTATAGACCGGTGGCCCTCACCCCGATAGTCGCTAAATGTTTTGAGAAACTGGTCATGTCCCACATCAAGGCAACCGTCAACATCAACGAGGACCAGTGTGTGGTCCCTGGTGGGGTTCGTCCGGTTCTTCCACTTGGTCGGATCTGGGGAGTGGACGAGTGGCTCGTCCTGTTCGGGTGGTCCTGGGGACTCTGGGCTCGGGGTCCTTCCTGGGGTCTTGGGCTTTGATCGCCCCTTCGTCTGTCTCGGGCTTTGGGGGGACGGGTCTCTGATGCTTCACAGTCGCTACTAAATGTTCTATTGGAGGAACCTTATTCACTTATGCATGCTCACAACCACACACAAATGGATACAGGGATGTATAGTAGATGTATGTAGATGGGTATATAAATGAATATAAATATATATGTATGTATATTGTATATATATTTGTAGGTATGGGTATGTGTATTTATAGAAATCTATTGCAAGGTCATGAATATTATCAGTCTTTATGCTTGTATGTTTCGTTGTTGTGTTCTGTCATGTGCTTTGCAGGATTGTGGACGGAGGTTTGGTGTGTTTGCCTTGTGCTCTTTCTGTGGACAATTGTTGTTTTGTTGTCTCACTTTCTCTTTTCTTTCTTTCTCTCTATTAAAAAAAAAAAAATACATATTGGAGTGAGAGGATGGCTATAAGGTGTGAAGGGAGGCCATCTATAAATGGAAAAAAAAAAAAAAAACATCAATGAGGACCCTCATCAATACGCATACCGTGAGAACCGATCAACAGAGGACGCCATTTCTTCCGTGGTCCACACTGCTCTCACCCACCTGGATCAGAAGGACTCATACGTGCGTCTGCTCTTTGTGGACTTCACATCTGCCTTCAACACCATGATCCCCCAAACTCTGATAGACAAACTATCTACACTTGGACTAAGCCCCTCTATTTGTAACTGGGTACTAGACTTCTTAACAGACAGACCACAGTCCGTGAAGATCCACAACTTCTCCTCCTCCACCATAACCCTCAGCACTGGCTCTCCTCAAGGATGTGTGCTGAGCCCCCTTCTGTTCACTCTGCTCACATATGATTGTACAGCCACACTTCCAGGCTGTCATATTGTTAAGTTTGCAGATGATACAGCGGTGGTGGGATGCATCACAAACAATGATGAGTCCAGCTACAGACAGGAGGTGGAACACCTGGAGAGCTGGTGCAAAGAGAATAATCTTCACATGAATGTGAAGAAGACAAAGGAGATGATTGTGGACTTCAGAAGGAACAAACACACCCATGCCCCACTGAAAATAGGTGGGTCTGCAGTGGAAGTGGTCTCCAGCTACAAATACTTGGGTGTACACATGAATGATAACCTCAGCTGGAGCAACAACACCACCAGCCTGATCAAGAAAGGTCATCAGAGACTCTACTTCCTCAGACGGCTGAGACGTGCTGGTCTGAGCAGCCCAGTTCTCACCTCGTTCTACAGGTGTGCAGTGGAGAGCGTCCTGTGCTCCAGCATCAACGTGTGGCATGGAGGCTGCACAGTTGAAGAGAGGAAAGCTCTGCAGAGAGTGGTGAAGGCTGCACAGAAGTCTGTTGGAGTCAGTCTCCCCACAATCACAGACATTTACACCTCCAGATGCAGGAAAAGAGCCACCTGCATCATGAAAGACCTCACTCATCCAGCACACTCACTCTTTGCCCCACTCCCCTCAGGACGGAGGTTGAGGAGCATCAAGTGTAGAACCACTAGACTGAGGAACAGCTTCTACCCTGAGGCTGTTAGACTCATGAATAAATAAAAATAAAATAAAAAATAAACACTGCAAAATATCACATCATACTGATGCTGATCTGTTTTCTTGTTGCTGTGTTCATCTGTGTTCATCTGTGTTCATCTGTGACCATCTGCTCATACAAACTCATGTTCGTGCTGCTGTTTATTTCAACTATATTAGGCTTAGTGTATTACTAGTTGATGTTTTTCTTAGTTAGTTCTAGATGTTATTACTGTTTTTCTCTTTCATTTGTTGTTGGATGTAACTGGGACCCCGTGTACATAATCTCGTTTTCATCACATGTACCACATGCGGTGCAAATGACAATAAAGACTCTCTGACTCTGACTCTGACTCTGATACAACGGCCGACCTAACTGCTACTACTACTCTACTGCCATCTAGCGGCTGAAAATGGTAGTGTTCAATGTTTTCAGTCAGAATGAATGAAAACGGTCATATTTCAGCCAAAAATTAGTTTATAAATATGGGAAAAATCCATAAATACGGTGCGTCTGCCTTTAAGTCACAGGGCATGTAAATTATGAAAGAAAGAATAAGAAAAAAAAACGTCTTAAAGGCAGAAAAATACGGTATTTGGCCTGATTACCAACCAGAAAGCTTTATTTTATTTTTTTAAATCTACAAGTGTTTTTTTTTTTTCCGAAATGTTTTATTGGAGTTTCATCTAACTGTGTTTTAGCAGTTATTAAATTTATGTTGAGCAAATTAAAATAATATGCTATATTCCTCCATTAAAAATGTTGATATCTGCCTAATCGTCTGTAGCTGTATTTGTTTTTGTCCATTTATTTGAACACAGCTCACCGTGTAACAGAAACTTTGTTCTGCAGGTTTACATTCTGAGTAAGGAAGAAGGAGGCCGACACAAACCATTCGTTACCAACTTCATGCCTGTCATGTTTTCTCTCACCTGGGACATGGCCTGCAAGGTCACTCTACCTGAGGACAAGGTGTGTTCTGTGTGTAGCTTTGACGTCCATTTTTAGTTTCATGTCTGGTTCGGATCAGGGAGTTGGGTGTTTAGATGAAATAGTTAAAGTGGATGTTTTGTTTTTGTCATCTTAAGGAAATGGTGATGCCGGGCGAGGACACGTCGTTGAGTCTTACGCTCCGCCAGCCGATGGTTCTGGAGAAAGGCCAGAGGTTCACTCTGAGAGATGGAAACAGAACCATCGGCACCGGCCTGGTTACAGACGTCCTCACCTGTACAGATGAGGACAGGGCCAAGTTTGACTGAAGGGAAACTTTGAGCTGGGGAAGGAGTGTTAGGTTAGAAAACACGTACAGAAATGCAAAACATACCTAAAAGACACGCAAGCGTCCATTGTTCGGTTCCACTCAACCAGAATGCCTGTGATGTTCAGTATGGACTTTGTGCAGGTAAATATTATGTCATTTATGTAATAAAATGTATTTAATAATAAAAGTGCATTTTTTTCTGTGGTCATTTGTTTTACCAGCTGTTTAAAAACTAACAAAAACATACAGACATTATGTAAAAAGAAAAGATTAAGTATTTCTACATTGCATTTGTTCTAAATCTTCAGGCATAAATTTGGAACGGGACATGTGATGTCCTGCTGGTGTAAAATGTCCAGAGCAACACCGGAGGGCAGCAAAGATGCCTGGAAAGACTCCTGTTGTGCTTCTGATGTCAAAAAGTTTATTGGAAGAAAAAAGATTAAGATATCAGTTCAAATAATTATTAGGTGACCAAAATGATTCATTTAACCTCTTTTACTTGTTTTAGATACATCAAGAGTTTTTGATCATGTTTTATAATAAAAGGTTATGAATATTCTACAAACTTTTTAACACACAAAAATGTTTGACTAAAAAAGGGTACCGGTAATTATTCTTGAGCTAATTCATAGGATTTAATGCAAAAACTGCATACATTTATTTTATAATTTTCATTTAAACTTATTTGATACAGACCTTGGAACTACTGTACTTACGTTGGAGGTGCCACCGTTTAAAACCAGACTTAAAGTCACATTCTGGTAATGTTCAAGTAAAATTAGGATTTGCTAAGTGCGGGCTTTCATGTGGAGAACAACTCCGAAGTTTTAAACTTTTTAAAGTGTTTTTTTATTGGATTTCGTTCTGTGGGTTGGCGGTCTGTAGCTGGTGTTGCCTCTGCTCACAGGAAGTCCTTCAGTGTTTGCTGTTGGTATTTTGAGTCTGAGTTGTCCTGTAATCCAATCAGCCTGTTGCTGTAATCAAATCCTGCATGTGCAGAACCACTGAGTGATGTGCTCAGCTGGACGGGAGCTGTTTCTAGGAGACTGATGAGCAGGCAGGAACCTCTGCTCAGTTTGACGGTGACCAGATATTAAATGTTTTATTATTATTTATTTTTTGTCAGCAGCTAGCCTACATCACTGTGTGGACAT
Organism: Garcialebias charrua; assembly: GCA_038048925.1. Lineage (NCBI taxonomy): Eukaryota > Metazoa > Chordata > Actinopteri > Cyprinodontiformes > Rivulidae > Garcialebias > Garcialebias charrua. The sequence goes on along the minus strand of JBBPBX010065891.1, from coordinate 8,944 downwards.
GGTGGGTACAAAAATACCTGTTATAGTACATGGTAAAAAATACTAAAAGACTAGTCCTAAAGCAATATAGCTTTGGTTATTTGGTTTTAAGATTTAGTTAAGTTTTTCAGTAATAATTTGACTGCCTCATCTATAAGTAGTGTCACCCCTGACACCTGATTGCCCACCCCAGGTGCCACCCCAAATGATTGTGGGGTGAGGATGCATATGGCATTTAGAGCAAAAAAGGAATGTGTGAAAGAAAACCACTGACTTAATGTTTCTGTTCAGTGCCCTGAGATGACTTGTGACTTGGCGCTATGTACAAACCGGATTGCAAAAAAGTTGGGACACTAAACAAATTGTGAATAAAAACAATGCAATGATGTGGAGGTGCCAACATCTAATATTTTATTCAGAATAGAACACAAATCACAGATCAAAAGTTTAAACTGAGAGAATGTATCATTTTAAGGGAAAAATATGTTGTTTCAAAATTTCATGGCATCAACAAATCCCAAAAAAGTTGGGACAAGTCCATTTTTACCACTGTGTGTCATCCCCCCTTCTTCTTACAACACTCAACAGACGTCTGGGGACAGAGGAGACCAGTTTCTCAAGTTTAGAAATAGGAATGCTCTACATTCATGTCTAATACAGGCCTCTAACTGTTCAATCGTCTTGGGCCTTCTTTGTCGCACCTTCCTCTTCATGATGGGTAGCACGGTGGGCAGCACGGTGGCACAACTGGTAGAGCTGCTGCCTCTCAGCGAGAAGGTTGCCGGTTCAAATCCCGGTCCGGGGCCTTTCTGGGTGGAGTTTGCATGTTCTCCCCGTGCATGCGTGGGTTTCCTCCGGGTACTCCGGTTTCCTCCCACAGACCAAAAAACATGCTTGTTAGGCTGATTGGTGACTCTAAATTGACCCTAGGTGTGAGTGTGAGAGTGGATGGTTGTTTGGTGTGAGTGAGACAGGTCCCTCTTGTAAATGAGTCCCCGTGACTCAACGAGGCTAGCCTGTATAAATAAAGGTTGAATGAATGAAAATGATGCACCAAATGTTCTCTATAGGTGAAACATCTGGACTGCAGGCTGGACATTTCAGTACCTGGATCCTTCTCCTACGTAGTCATGATGTTGTGATTGCTGCAGAATGTGGTCTGGCATTATCTTGTTGAAAAATGCAGGGTCTTCCCTGAAAGAGATGACGTCTAGATGGAGCATATGTTGTTCTAGAACCTGAACATAGTTCTCTGCATTAATGGAGCCTTTCCAGACATGCAAGCTGCCCATGCCACAAGCGCTCATGCAACCCCATACCATCAGTGATGCAGGCTTCTGAACGGAGCGTTGATAACAACTTGGGCTATCCTTGTCCTCTCTGGTCCAGATGACATGGCGTCCCAGTGTTCCATAAAGAACTTCAAATCGTGACTCATCTGACCACAGAACAGTCTTCCATTTTGCCACACTCCATTTTAAATGACCCCTGGCCCAGTGCAAACATCTGAGCTTGTGGAGCTTGCTTAGAAATGGCTTCCTCTTTGCACTGTAGAGTTTCAGCTGGCAACGGTGGATTGTGTTCACTGACAATGCTTTCTGGAAGTATTCCTGAGCCCATTCTGTTATTTCCTTGACAGTGGCATTCCTGTTTGAGGTGCAGTGACGTTTAAGGGCCCGGAGATCACGAGCATCCAGTAGAGTTTTACGGCCTTGACCCTTACGCACAGCGATTGTTCCAGATTCTCTGAATCTTTTGATGATGTTATGCACGGTTGATGATGATAACTTAAAAGTCTTTGCTATTTTACGCTGGGTAACACCATTCTGGTATTGCTGCACTATCTTTCTGCGCAACAATGGTGGAATTGGTGATCCTCTTACCATCTTGGCTTCTGAGAGACACTGACACTCTGAGAAGCTCTTTTTATACCCAATCATGTTGTCAATTGACCTAATTACTGTTAATTATTGTTAACTGTTACTGTTAACCGGTCATTTTCTGTTGCCGGCCCAAAAGCCTGGAACAGTCTCCCCCTTGAGCTGCGTGCCACCTCTGATCTGACTCTGTTTAAAACCAGACTGAAGACCCACTTGTTCAAAAAAGCTTTCAGTGTGTAACTTTTATTACTTTTGGTATTTTAGTATGTAGCATTTTTATTTCCATTGCCTTCTTTTATTGCTGTTGTTTCTTATTCTATTTTCATTGATTTATTGTTCCAGTTTATTCATCTTTTTATCCTGTTAAGCACCTTGGTCAATGCAAGGCATTGTAGGAAGGTGCTATACAAATAAAGTTTATTATTATTATTATTATTGGGCCTTTTTGGCCTGTGGGACCCCGGAAGCAGCAGATAGGTACCGGCAGTCCAAGCGGCATGCGGCTCGGGTGGTTGCTAAGGCAAAAACTCGGGCGTGGGAGGAGTTCGGAGAGGCCATGGAGAATGACTTCCGTACGGCTTCGAGGCGATTCTGGTCCACCATCCGGCGTCTCAGGGGGGGAAAGCGGTACGCGACCAACACCATTTATGGTGGGGATGGCGTGCTGTTGACCTCAACTCGGGATGTTGTGAGTCGGTGGGCGGAATACTTCGAAGACCTCCTCAATCCTACTGGCACGTCTTCCACTGAGGAAGCGGAGCCTGGGGACTTTGGGTCGGGCTCTCCAATCTCTGGTGCGGAGGTCGCCGAGGTGGTTAAAAAGCTCCGCGGTGGCAAGGCTCCGGGGGTGGATGAGATTCGTCCTGAGTTCCTTAGGGCTCTGGATGTTGTGGGGTTGTGTTGGCTTACGCGACTCTGCAATATCGCGTGGACATCGGGGGCAGTTCCCTTGGATTGGCAGACTGGGGTGGTGGTTCCCCTATTCAAAAAGGGGGACCGTAGGGTGTGTTCCAACTATAGAGGGATCACACTCTTAAGCCTCCCTGGTAAGGTCTATTCAGGGGTTCTGGAGAGGAGGGTCCGTCGGATAGTCGAACCTCGGATTCAGGAGGAGCAGTGTGGTTTTCGTCCTGGTCGTGGAACACTAGACCAGCTCTACACCCTCAACAGGGTCCTGGAGGGTGCGTGGGAGTTTGCCCAACCAGTTTACATGTGCTTTGTAGACTTGGAAAAGGCATTCGACCGCGTCCCTCGGGGGGTTCTGTGGCGGGTACTCCGGGAGTATGGGGTACCAGGCCCATTGATATGGGCTGTTAGGTCCCTGTACGACCGGTGTCAGAGCTTGGTCCGCATTGCCGGCAGTAAGTCAGGCTCGTTTCCGGTGAGAGTTGGACTCCGCCAAGGTTGCCCTTTGTCACCGATTCTGTTCATAACTTTTATGGACAGAATTTCTAGGCGCAGCCAAGGTGTTGAGAGGATCCGTTTTGGTGGCCTTAGAATCGCTTCTCTGTTTTTTGCAGATGATGTGGTCCTATTGGCTTCATCAGCTCGTGATCTACAGCTTTCACTGGAGCGGTTTGCAGCTGAATGCGATGCGGCCGGGATGAGGATCAGTTCCTCCAAATCCGAGGCCATGGTCTTGAGCCGGAAAAGGGTAGCATGCCCTCTCCGGGTCGGGGAGGAGGTCCTGCCCCAAGTGGAGGAGTTTAAGTATCTCGGGATCTTGTTCACGAATGAGGGAAAACTGGAGCGTGAGATCGATAGGCGGATAGGTGCAGCGTCCGCAGTGAAGCGGGCGCTGTACCGGTCTGTCGTGGTGAAGAGAGAGCTGAGTCAAAAGGCAAAGCTCTCAATTTACCGATCGATCTACGTTCCCACCCTCATCTATGGTCATGAGCTTTGGGTTATGACCGAAAGAACAAGATCTCGGATACAAGCGGCTGAAATGAGTTTTCTCCGCAGGGTGGCTGGACTCTCCCTTAGAGATAGGGTGAGAAGCTCAGTCATCCGGGAGGGACTCGGAGTAGAGCCGCTGCTTCTCCACATCGAGAGGAGCCAGTTGAGGTGGCTCGGGCATCTGGTTAGGATGCCTCCTGGACGCCTCCCTGGTGAGGTGTTCCGGGCATGTCCCACCGGGAGGAGACCCAGAGGAAGACCCAGGATACGCTGGAGGGACTATGTTTCTCGGCTGGCCTGGGAACGCCTTGGGATTCCCCCAGAGGAGCTGCTCCAAGTGGCTGGGGAGAGGGAAGTCTGGGCCTCCCTACTTAGGCTGCTACCCCCGCGACCCGACCCCGGATAAGCGGAAGAAAATGGATGGATGGATGGATGGATTATTATTATTATTATTATTATTATTATTATTAATTGGTCTTCCAGCTGTTTGTTATATGCTCAATTTCCTTTTTCCAGCCACTAAATGCTACTTGTCCCAACTTTTTTGGAATTTGTTGACACTAAAATTTTGAATCAACATATTTTTCCTTTAAAATTTTACATTTACTCAGATTAAACTTTTGATCTGTCATCTACTGTATGTTCTATAACTAATAAAATAATGACATTTGCCATCTCCACATCATTGCATTCAGTTTTTATTCACAATTTGTTTAGTGTCCCAACTTTTTTGTAATCCGGTTTGTAAATAAACTGAATTGAATTGAATAATATAAAACAATTGTTAAAGTTCTGGGGTTAAGAGCCAGTTAATGAAGATTTGGCAACATCTAGTCATTCATTCATTCAACCTTTATTTAGGCAGGTTAATCCCATTGAGCCTCGAGGGCTCATTTACAAGAGAGACCTGGCTACAAACAAAGAATGATGACAACAGCAACAGTAGATTTTCCTTGGACAATCAACATTAGACAATCATAAGAGAGGCATACAGATTTTTTTTTTATCAAAGTAGCACAACAGACAGATTATAAGGCAAATGTAGAAAATCAAAAACAGGAACATGTCTGCATTGGTTTTTGCCAGGACTCCAACAGATTCTTAAAGCCATTTAGAGAGGTCAAGGTCGAGATCTTCAGATCTTTTTGTAAGATATTCCAGGAAGCAGGAGCAGAGTAGGAGAAGGCCCTTTTGACAAGCTCAGTTCTCACTGACGGAACACTGCAGGTAATCATGTCCTGAGAGCGCACGCTGTAGCTGCACTCACACAGAGACATGGTCGATCTGTAACAAAGCAACAATAGGGAGCAACTAGAAAAGTTCCCAGAGAAACATTGACAGGGACAACTACAAGGCCGCCGTTTTAAATTTGTGATTTGATGATACTTTATGCTGGTGATCCCAGCTCCCACCACACCAATTTTCAACTCAATATGTCTAAAAATAGCTCAGTAATAGCCATTTGAATCTAGCTTTGGTGGCCATCTTGGATTTTTTTTATTTATTAATTTGAATTCAGACTGTTGGGCATCACTCAGCTACCTTCACACTAAGTTTCAGCTTAATATCTCTATAAATGTCTGATTCATAGTTTTTTTTTTTCTTTTTAGCTTATGTGGTTATCAGTAAATTTATAGGAGTGATCATTTCACCATTTATGACACTTTAATAGTTTATATATTTATGATTTATAGGAAGTGCTATACTGAACTGCTCAAAGGTCCTGAAGCATCCTTTTTTCCCACTTTCTTTCTTTTTTGTGATCTTCTAAATTTCTCCGAAGTTCATGCTCTATAATCCAGGTTTTAAAAAAAATCAGTCGGGTCATCTGGAAGTGCGCTGCTTGTAGAACTCAGTTTGTTTGTGTCTCCTCGGACTGATGAAGTCCTTTGGATGGACAAAATGTCCCAAAAAAAAAAAAAAAGAAACCATCCAGATGATCTGACTGAACATTGTTGGATCTTCTAAGTTCATTTTGAGCTGCAGTTCTTCAAGCCTTCTAACTTTTTGTTGTTGTTGTTGTCAAAATTCATTTTCCTTTGGATTTTGGCTGCTTTTGCACACATTTTCAGTCCATCTTTAAAAAAAAAAGGTTTGCATGGAGTCATTTTGCTCAGCCTCACTCAGACGTCAGTTTAAGTTTCAGTCTGATCAACAACCGGTTTCCTCTCAGTTTTTTTCCCACAAAGGGTGGATCTGTCTTCCATCCACAAGTTCACTCGTCTAACCTTCAAGCTGTTCACACCCCTGAAGAATAACATAGTGCTGTCTCAGTCGTCTGACTGAGATGTTATTGGAAAGAGTGGCTGTGATAAAATGACCAGAAAATGTTCTGTCTGGATTATGTAATATCTTTAAGTTAGGAACAGCCCTGGTATCTTTTTTCTTTTAAAACAGTTATTGCACATAACCTAGAAGTCTTAATGTCTGGTTTTATTCTATTATAAAGCACATGAAGTTATAAACCAACTAAAGCATTTCAATTTGATTTCTAACGCTCAAATTGGAGAAATTTTCAAACATTGCATAAATAAAATCCAAAGCAAAATAACTCATTTGCAATAAATCTGAGTCCAGAACATCAGAGGTTGTGTCTTTAGAAAAGGACATGCAGCTGTCGTTTCTTTTTACCCTCCACCTCCTTCTCACAGCTGAGGGGAAGGATAGAGCTGCTGCAATTAAAGGCTGAATGTTCCTTTCAGCAGCCCACTCTGCGTGTTCGAATCCTGACCCCCACACGGCTTCTCATCCTCCGACACTGCAGAGTGGGTGGGAAGCATCCTGGGTTTATTCTCAGAGCACCTTGCATCACACAGCATCAGAGCAAAATAACAAACTGCTGGTGCTAAATCATCTGTAGAAAAAGGGAGGACTGAAACTTGTTGCCAGAGGGATTTAATGTCCCACACACTGAAACTTTAAAATGTCAGGTGTTCATAATAACAAGCTCTGAAATGTAATGCGATTCAATGTGTGATGTTTTATATGTTTTGTAATTGTACAAATCAGTGTAAAAAAAACCTCTTCTTCTTCTTTAGGACTTTTTTTCTCTTCACAGCGAGTCATCCTCCTCCATCTCACTCTGTCCTCACTCCAACTACCTCCATGTCCTCTCTAACTGCATCCATATATCTCCTCTTTGTCTTTTCCATGGCAGCTGCATTTCTAACATCCTTCTACCAATATACCCACTGTCCCTCCTCTGGACATGTCCAAACCATCTCAGTCTGACCTCTCTAACTTCATCTCCCAGTTGTTCAACCTGTGCTGTACCTCTGTTGTTCTGGATCTTATCCATCCTTGTCACTCCTAAGGAGAACACCTCAACGTCTTCATTTCTGCCACTTGCAGTTCTTTCTCTTGTCTTTTTTGTCAGATAGGGTGATGGGTCTGGAGGTAGAAGTAGAAGGTCTGATGCTAAATGTTGTCAGTGGCTGCTCCACAGGAAGGATGTGATGAGGAGGAAAAAGATAAGTTTTGGAAGGATCTAGAGGAAGTGATAGGGAGTGGAGAGAGTGGTAATCGGAGCAGATCTGAATGGACATGTTGGTGATTTAAAAAAAACGAGGGGATGAGGAAGTGATGGATACGTTTAGTGTCAAGGAAAGAAACCAGGAAGAGCTGATGGTGGTGGATTTTGCCAAGATATTGGAAATGGCTGTAACCAACACCTACTGGATTTTCAAAACAGGGAGGAACATAGAGTGACTTATAAGAGCGGAGGCACAAGTATGCAGGTACTATAACCACTTTTCTATTTACTGTACTGTATACAGACAACCTACAAATTTATTTGCCTATTAAGCCTACAAGTAGTAATTCTCACATTTTTATTGATTGTATTGCCAACATTAAACAGTGGCTTCACCAAAAAATTCTGCTTTTAAATTAAGGAAATACTTTTATTTTTTTGGTGATGATGCTCATAACTTTAGTGCTTTGACATCTAAGTTCAGACTCACCAGTAAAAACCTGGGGGTGACATTTGACAAGGATTTGAAGTTTGACAAACAAAGGCTTTGTAGTCAAGGCCAGTTTTTATCAGCTCTAACTTTTAATAAAGTTAAGTCTATTTTAAATCATCCTGACTTGGAAAAAGCAATTCATGCTATTCAGGGCTTGACTACTGTAATGTATGTGGGAATCTCCCAGTCCTCCATCAGATACCTTCAACTGATCCAAAATGTTGTGGCTCATCTACACCCCCAAATATGAGTACATCACCCCCTTTTTCCCTCTCTCTCCATTGGCTTCCAGTCTGTTTTACAATTGATTTTACACTTTTGTCTGAAAGTTCAAATACAAACGTTGGGGCGAACGCCAGGCCTTTACGGTTGTCTCACTCAGACTCTGGACCCAACTACCTCAGGACTTGTGCTTTTTCACTGACCTGAGCCTTTTAAAATGTAATATTAAACCTTTTTATTCAGGCAGACTTTCAAGCACCTTTCTGTCATTTTTGTACGTTTTTTTTTTTATTGTTAGTTTTTAACGTTTGTATTGTGCAACACTGCACCTTTTGGCTGTTGGAGATGGCTCTATAAATAAATGTTGATTGATTGATTGATTGATTGATTGAAGCTGAGGAATATTGTACGGAGTTTAGAGAGGAGCTGTTAAAGGCTCTGGGTGATAAGAAAGAGCTTCCAGATGGCTGCACTATGCAGCTACAGTACTGTAATTAGAAATAGAGACATAGGAAGGTACTTGGTGTGTCATCTGGACAGAGAATAGATGATAAGGAAACCTGGTGGTGGAATAGTGAAGTGTATGCTATTCAAAGAAAGAGGTTAGCCAAGAAGAAATATGACAGTGAGAGGACTGAAGAGAGGAGACAAGAATATAAAGTAAATATATAAAATATTTATATTAAATATAAATTATTAAATAGATATCTACAAATGCAAAATTGATCATTTATTATCATCGACAATTGTTATGGGTTATGAATTTTTGTTCATGAATGATCATTGTTTGATTTGAGTGTTAAATAGAATTTTGTTTTTAGAAGGGGCAGATATTATAAGAATTTTATTCTTCATCTGCTTCCTTTCATTTTAAATCTGTTTTTTGCTTTCTATACATGTTTTGAATTTGTTGCTTTATGTTTTAAATTTGAAATGAATAAATTACATACAATACAATAAAGAGATGTAATGCAGAGCAAAGAGGGAGGTAGCAAAGGCACC
>JBBPBX010065890.1:0-19824 GCA_038048925.1 Garcialebias charrua | reverse complement strand
CACACACACACACACACACACACACACACACACACACACACACACACACACACACACACACACATAACTTACCTATGTCCACATTGGGGACGCATGTTTTAACTCCCTACTTTAGGGGACACCCCTTTCTGAATGGTTTAGGGACAAACTGCTAAGTGATTTTTTTTACTCTAAATTTACTGAAAACAAAGGTCACCTGAAAATTTTGTTTAAATCATTTTTTGATAAAATTGTTTTTTACCCTCACATTGGGGACCGGATAATTTTTTCATCCACTTTGGGGACTTGAGTTTTACACAGATACACAAACTGATTAAAGTCACCTTTGGGGACCTTATATCCATTTGGGGACTTCAGATTTACATAGATACACAAACTGATTCAAGTCACCTTTGGGTACCTTATATCCATTTGGGGACTTTAGATTTACACAAATACACAAACTGCTTAACGTCACCTTTGGGAACCTTGTATCCCTTTGGGGGCTTTAGATTTACACAGATACACAAACTGATTAAAGTCACCTTTGGGTACCTTATATCCCTTTGGGGACTTTAGATTTACACAGATACATAAACTGATTAAAGACACCTATGGATACCTTATATCCCTTTGGAGACTTCAATTCAATTCTGTTTATTTAAAAAGTCCAAATCACAACAAAGTTGTCTCAGGACACTTTACAAGAACATTCATATATGTAGAAAAGCAGCTTAGTAAAGGTCTATTTCTAAGAAAGTTTTACATAGGTTTACACAGATACACAAACTGAGTAAAGTCACCTTTGGGTACCTTAAATCCCTTTGGGGACTAGTCATTGTTTCATATACATCCATTTCAAAACATATGTAATATGAACAAAACAGTGTACTGCAAATATGCAACCTTGTATTAGTTTATATTGATCTGGCTGGTTGTTCTTGACTTTTGAATTGGGGAAACCTTGTTCAAAACAACCCAAAAATAAATGCTGCACAATATACTGTATGAGCAGCAATGCAAATGTGAAGACATACAGAAAGTACTCTAGATCATCAATATTAGAATTTCCTTTTATCTTTTCTAGCTCTATTGTTTAGCTTTGTGCCAAAAGTAGTTTTTTTTTACCTTAATTTGGTTCAGCGGTCTGTTATCCAGCCTGAAGTTAGATAATCTGCACAAACTTAAAGACCATTGTTTAAACCAATTCTGAGCCACTTCTGTTGATGTGTGATAAACTCTGTTTTAGTTCACAGTTGGACCTCTGACATTGATGTTTTCCATTTTACTTCTGCTTAAGTATAGCACTTGCATAATATTTTTTTATTGAATATATGTTAACAAGATGTTTCCCCCTCCCAAAAAAATCCCCCCAAAATATTTCTCTATATCCCATCCATCCCATCCATCCATTTTCGTCCGCTTATCCGGGGTCGGGTCGCGGGGGTAGCAGCCTAAGTAGGGAGGCCCAGACTTCCCTCTCCCCAGCCACTTGGAGCAGCTCCTCTGGGGGAATCCCAATGCGTTCCCAGGCCAGCCGAGAAACATAGTCCCTCCAGCGTGTCCTGGGTCTTCCTCTGGGTCTCCTCCCGGTGGGACATGCCCGGAACACCTCACCAGGGAGGCGTCCAGGAGGCATCCTAACCAGATGCCCGAGCCACCTCAACTTCAATTTCTCTATATCACCCTCTTGAAATAGATTTTTCTTCAATAAATGAAAATCATAAATAAATGTATTTTCCTCTGATATAAATTCTTCCTAACTTTTAGTAGTTTTTTTTTTAACTAGAGACCAGCCTATTGGATTTTATGGACCAGCTTCTGGCTAAAGATGATTGGTTAAACATGTCAAAAATATTTTCCCAAAAGATTTAACAAATTTATAGTCTTATTTCAGATTTGTTTAGTATTAAATCATGTGAAATTTGAGACAATGTCAGCCCAAGAAATACACACAGAAGAAAAATAATTCCAACAAAAAATGATTAACTTTTTTACTAACAATTTCAGAACTCTATTGAAACACTCTGCAATTCAAATAAACATTGGAAAAGAGCATGAATCATCAGGACAGGCTTTGGGCAACAAAAATACACCTTCAATGGGCTAGTGTGTTTTGTGTTCAACATATTAATTTCAAGTATTACATCAAAACAAAAACTTAAATCATTATTTGGTACACAATTCAATCTACACATTCAATGTTTGATGCATTTTTTTAAACCTCAGTCTAATGTCAGTCCTTAAGCGTATGGGATTCTGCAATGATACAAGTGTCTTCACTAACAAATTAAAAAGATAACTGTTGAGGTAATTTTCAATAAAATTGTTATGAATAGTTAGCACCTTATCAACTGTTACATCTGTCATAGAGCACCAAGTATGAAGAACATATATGTCTTTGTCCAGGCTATACTAATGGTTAACAAACAAGTTTTTTATTCTATAAGATGTAACCAGAGTAAATTTCTCCATTCCAAGATCTCCATTCCTATCAGAATAATTTTGTTATATTACAATAGTATTTTCCCCCTTTACATTTTATTATTATTATCTCAAGAAGTAATTTCTTAAAGATTTTTTTATTGTTAATTATTTCATTAATTTCAAACATTTATTTTTGGAAAAAAGTCCTCTTTTCTTTGATTCTCTTGAGTAAAAAGAAAACCAGCAGGAACAAACATCATTCAATGTGTTTGTTCTAGCATGGTTTCTTTGTCACCTGACTGGTAGCAGTATGCAACCATCAGTATCTCATCAAATCAGCTGGTGCTCATCAGGCAAGGTGGGAGAGGCTTTACAGTTGCTGCTGCAGGAGAGGCTTCAAGTTGTTTGTAAACCTCTCTCTAATGCTGTTTGCCACATGTGATGACATGCCTCTCAACTCTTACATGTGTATTTGTGGGACAGAAACCTTCTGCTGATTATGTGTTTTAACCGTGGGAACTGGTGAGTGTTTTGTTTGTTGTCTGGAGCTGGCAGAGTTAGTGCTGGTCTCCATGTAATTGTTTGGGCTCTGTGTTAGTTCAGTGCTAATGCTAACAAACTTTGTTGAATATTCTTTGACATCATCTTGAAGTAAATAACTGAAACTGGAATGCTATTTTGTGCTAATGTGAAATATTGTGAATCTAATATTATTTGATTATTGAAGAGTACTCAACTGAGTTTAATTATATTTATAATCTAAACTTAATTACTATAGTAAAGATGGAAAAGCATGTACAAGTATTGATTATATTTATGAAATGATTTTGATGTTGATAAAAACCCAGGGTTATTTATTAAGAGGTCTGCTTTATACAGGCCAGGTTCCTGATTCTGAAGGCTCCTGATTCCGAAGGTTCCTGATTCTGATGATCCTGATTCCGGATCGTGTCTGTTGTCGAGCTGACCAGACTGGCGAGCTACCCTATAATGAACCAGGAGAACTGTTGAATTCCCTCAACTCCTTCCAGTCTGGTAGGAGATGTTTAAGCCTACAACCACATCCACATTTTCCTCTGGACTGAACTGAATTGGATCCTTTCCAACAATCCATCTTACTCCCATCAAGGAGTTGAACTGTGAACATTTTTTCCCATGGCTATAAGAAAAGAAAAACAATTGTGGAGAATTCATGGTTTCAAGTACTTGTTTGTATGTATAGATTTTGTAAATATTGTATAATATAATTCACTTTCTTGGCACTATAAGGTTGTCTGTGTGTTTTTACAAGGTACCACTTCCCTCTAGCAGTCAAACCCAGACTCTTCTGATTTAACTATCTCATTAACCAACTCAAATACCCATATATGTAATGTATATGCTACAAAAACAACTTTCTCAAAAACAACACACTGGTGTCAAAGAATGCTACTTACCTAATATTAACCCTTTATATTTTTGGATGGCACCATTTTGTTAATAAAGTTCGTCATTTTATTCTCAGCTGGTGTCCATGTTACTATGCAAATGTTTATGGGTAGAGCATAGATAGACCATGCATATACTACTGGCTGCTGAATATATTATTCTGCCAGAAGATAAGTACTTTAGTTAGTCCTAAAGTTTACTCGGTCAGATCGATAAGTTTGCTGCCTCATCATTGTAGGCAAATAGTTTGTGCTTAGCACACAAACTGAAAACAGATAAACTAAACGCTCACACATAGCTCTACGTACATCTGTACGCTGCCTCATCATTGTAGGCAAATAGTTTGTGCTTAGCACACAAACTGAAAACAGATAAACTAAACGCTCACACATAGCTCTGCGTACATCTGTACACATGTCCGTAGGCATGTACTGTATGTAGCCAGTTCATCTCCATACATCAGCATACGTTCTCGCGTTCATTCTCGCATTTTCGCACCAAATTCTTGACATCATTTGAGCAACTGCAGCGTAGAACGTTTACCTACGGGCAGTGGTGGGTAACGCTAATCCAAAAATTTGTTCCTCTATTTCCAAAGCACTAATTTATTTATTTAGGTCCGCAATTTCAAAAGCACTAATGTCTTATGAAAATTAGGGGAAGCTAATTCTAATCCGCTAATTAAATTCAACAATTGGTAGCAGCAAGTTATGCAATATTTGCACTACACTGCCAACTAGCGGTGCATGAACTATTATAGTCAGTAATCCGCTCATTCTCAATCAGTTCATCTGGACAATTTCTTTTTAGTAGAAACGTTTCACCCTCACTCCAGAGGGCTTCGTCAGTCAGAGCAGTCCAAAGCACCCTTAAGTTGTTTACTTGGTGGGGTAGCTTCAGTTTGCTTTGGACTGCTCTGACTGACGAAGCCCTCTGGAGTGAGGGTGAAACGTTTCTACTAAAAAGAAATTGTCCAGATGAACTGATTGAGAATGAGCGGATTTGATACCTGGACTATTGAGAATGAACTTTCTGTTATACAGTAAGTTGTTTGAGTTTCAGAGTATTTAGTTTGGTTCTCTTCAACAGGTTTGACAAGGACAAAATGTACCCATTCCAAAGTCTGTTAGCTAAACTGCAGACATATTTGGCTGTTTTTTTTTCTTCTTTTGTTACTTTTAGTACCACTAGATCGCATGTGTCAAACTCAAGGCCCGTGGGCCAAATCCGGCCTACCATAACCGTTTCTGTGGCTCTCTACACCCTAGAACTTCAAGATAACAGTTGTAAGCATGTTGCTCTCAGGTGATGGGTCCCCATCCCTACACTCCCTGGTCTCTCTGTTAATTGTCTTGCTCAGGGGTGCCCAACCTTTTTTGAACCAAGGTCTACTTTTGAAGTCGGCAGTTTGCCGAGGGCTACTCGTCCAGTCTCAGTATCAAAAAACATAATTTTTCATCTTCCTACTCCTCACTTCTTTAAAGTAAATAAAACAGAACGTAATGTGTTGCTAGTTTTATTTAATTAAAGTATTTTATCAAAGTAAAAGAACACAATATTTGAAAAGCACACCATATTTTTTAAAGAAACGAATAAACAACTGAACTGAACAATATAAAACTCCCTCATTAACACACTGAACTATTTACAAAAAGTTACAAAGGTGCAGATTTACAAATCTCCAACAATTTCAAATCTCAATAAAACCTAAATATCAAAACTAGGCAGCTGCTCTGTGCAGCAGGATGGTGTGTCATCTGCAGGTGCTGAAGTCCCTCACTGGTCCAGACTGCTGGCTTCAAAGGGCCATTCAGAGTTCCACCTGGTTATAAGACAAGACACACACACACACACACACACACACACACACACACACACACACACACACACACACACACACACACACACACACACACATTAGGTACAGAAAATGAAGGGCACACCCAAACTGCAAAATAAATAAATAAATAACACTAGCTAGCTAACTAGTCTGGTCTAAAATTTAATAAAAAAACAACATACAGACACATTGTGACAAGTCTATAGGAGACAATTTTTATGCAAGCTGTATAAAATAAATGTGTCTCTACCTTAGTGGGACTTCTGACACTGAGAGGAGGAGGCCAGGGTCTCATAGGCGGGGCAGTATGAGGTGGTTGCAAGGCGCAGGCAGGTCTCCAGATGATCATCAGTCATTGTGGATCTGGTTTTGGACTTGATGATTTTCATGTGTGAAAAAGCAGACTCACACAGGTAGGTCGATCCAAAAAGTGCTGTTAAGTTCAAAGCACATCTTCGGATGTTAGGATACTTTTCTTCTGACAGCAGACTCCAGAACTCTCCATTCACGCCAGGTGATGCTCTGGATTTGATCCCAATGTCATTTTGCAGAGTCAACACCTCATTTTCAACACCAGAGCTGTCCAGCTGAAACACGGACACCAATTTGGACACAATGTCATCCACATCAACATTTCCAAAAGGATAACACATGTAGCTGGTAACAGGCTCGATGGAGGAAAAGTCAGTAAATCGTCTCTCAAATTCTGCTGAGATGCTCTGAACCTGCTTAGAAAAGTGTGCACTGTCCAGTTGTGTGACCTCTTTCCCTTGGCGCTGTAGCTCTGCCTCCATGTGTGGGAAGTTTCGCAGGTCCCTGCGTTGCAGCCGACTTGTGAGCAGCTGCAGCCTGCTTTTGAAGGTGCTCACAGAACTGATCATGTGAATTATGTTTTTGTCCTTTCCCTGAAGCTCCAAATTCAGTTCATTGAGCAGGCTGGTGAGATCTGTGAGGAAGGCTAAATCCAAAAGCCACTGGGTGTCCTCGAGTTTTGAATGTCCACCATGACCTGACAGCTTCAGAAAATCCCTGATCTCAGGCAACAGCTCAATGAATCTGGCCAGAAATTTACCTCTGCTTAGCCACCTGACGTCCATGTGCAGCAGCAGGTCTGTGTGGTCTGCTCCTGCCTCCTCCAAGTGAGCCCGGAACAACCTCCTCTGCAGACTCCTGGCCCTTATAGAGCACACAGTTTTCATGGCAACATCCATCACTTCCTTCATGTTTAAAATCTTCCCACACAGGGCCTGTTGGTGGATGATGCAGTGATAGTTCAAAATGTCTGGGAAAGCATCATTCTGCTTGCAGAGTGCAACAAATCCACTGGTGTGACCGGTCATTGCTGGAGCACCATCAGTTGTTATAGAAATTAGTTTATAGAGGGGCAAGTTGCTTTTATTAACAAACTCCATAAACACATTAAAAATATCTTCTCCTCTTGTGTGTCCCTTCAAAGGCAAGATGGTGAGCAGCTCCTCTTTTGCACTCATGTCTGCAAAGGCCATTCTGATAAAAACACACAGCTGTGCTGTGTCCACCATGTCGGTTGACTCATCAAACTGAAGAGAGAAACACTCACATTGTTGCACGTTCTTTTTTAGCTGCTCCTCCACATCAAAAGCCATTCCCTCACATCGTCGTGTCACTGTTTGTCTGGACAACTGCATGTCTTTAATAGCAGCTACGATCTCACTTTTATTTTTAAAATCGTGAAAAAGTGCATCTGCAGCCTCAATAAATGCTTCTTTCATAACTTCTCCATCACTGAACGACTTCTTATGTTGAGCCAGGATGCGGCTAACACGGTAGGAGGCGATTGTAGCTGCCTTACCTTTCGTGCTGGGCCGAGTGAAGATCGATTGCTGGGCTGCAAGCTTGTGTTTTAGCTCCCGCACTTTGTGAGTCCGTAAAGAACTTTTAGGAGGGAAATCTGCATCAAAACGTTTGTGCATCGTCTTGAAATGCCGCTCCAAGTTGCACTTTTTGGGCAAGGCAACGCTCGAATTACAGATGAGGCAAATAGACTTTGAATTAGAATAAACAAAAAAATAATCCTCCTCCCATTCTGTGTGAAAATAGTAAGTTTTCGTTTGCTTCTTCGCTAGTTTTCCTTCCATGTTTTCTGCGTACTGACATTCACTCCTCAGCGGTCTCACTGCTGTCTTAAAGTCTCGTCAGTCATCGCAAGACTGTGTCTGTGAGCATACAAGATGGGGAGGGCTGAGGAAAGTGTTGCTGCGCATTGGCATATAGTCATTCCTCCCTCCACCCCTTCTGCCGGAGTTAGAATGAAGCTGAGCAGCGGCCACCACTTCTGCCGGAGTTAGAATGAAGCTTAGCAGCGGACATTTCACCTTGTTAACAGCTGACAGCCGGCTCGTCAGCTGTTATGGTGTGTTCACACAGAGCAGCGTTTTCAAGCTGCAAGCTTCCAGCCTCCATGTAAAATCAATGGTGGACGCACTTCCAGCCACCTCCTGGCGTCTGGCGTCAGGTCGCGTGCGTGTTGAGCGTGCTGAGTAGCGTTTTTTCGTGCACGTGAACCGGCTTCCACCTCCAAACCGAGCATTCAACATGTTGAAGATTTCGCGGTTCAAACTTTTCAAACGCCGCTCAACTCCACCTGATTGGTTGGTGTGTCAACCAATCAGGGAGAGTCGGGGGGCAGAAGAGAGGGGGCAGTGGGAGAGTCCCTATGTGACGCGGAAACGAGGGTGCGCGCGCACTATGTGACGTATTGTTTGTCGGAAAAAAAAAAGAAAAGACCCGCGAGCTCGTGAACTATGGAAGAGAAACTCATTGTAGCTGTGTGTTCGCGACAAGTCCTTCACGACCAGTCAAGTCTGCTCGACAGAGACGGAAATAAACAGCTCCTCCTCGCCTGGCGGAGTGAGCAGGACTCCGTGTGCAGGGCTCTGTGTACCGGTAAGCTCCTCCCACACACCCAGCAGCTTCTGGCTTCTGGCGTTCAGTTTTGAACACGCTACATTCACAAGTGCGTCCACTTGCGTGCGTGAGGAGCATTTTGGAGGTTCAAAACGCTGCTCTGTGTGAACACACCATCAGAGCAAGGTTGAGCTTCGCGGGCAACTGGGAACCAGCTGGCGGGCGACCGGTCGACCACGAGCGACTGGTTGGGCACACTTGGTCTTGCTTATCTCCTCCATTTTGTTGTCCAGGTGTTTGTGATTGTCATGCTGTGTGTTCATGTACCTGTATATAAAGTCAGGGATTTTTAATTGATAAAGCTCTGTATATGTTGTATAACACAATCATTGTTCCACATTTAATCTATTGTATTGAGGTTTGGGGAAAAGCGTGCAAAACAATTACAAAGCCTGTTTTTATTTTACAAAAGAGAGCTGTAAGAGTAATCACCAGAAAACATTTCAGTCACCCATCAAACACCTTGTTTCTTCAGCTAAATTTATTGAAATTCCAGGAATTGGTAGAATATAGTATTTTATCAGTTATGTATAGGGCTCATAATAACACATTACCTTTAAATATCCAAAGAAATTTAGACAAAGTTATTACAATCTTAAAGGGACAGATATTCATCAAACCACAATTCAGAACCAGCTTAAAGGGACGGTCTACCTCAATTCAGGGAGTTGGATTGTGGAATGTTCTGGAGAGTGATGTTAAAAATGCAAAATCAATTCATTCATTCATTCATTCAACCTTTATTTATACAGGCTAGCCTCGTTGAGTCACGGGGACTCATTTACAAGAGGGACCTGTCTCACTCACACCAAACAACCATCCACTCTCACACTCACACCTAGGGTCAATTTAGAGTCACCAATCAGCCTAACAAGCATGTTTTTTGGTCTGTGGGAGGAAACCGGAGTACCCGGAGGAAACCCACGCATGCACGGGGAGAACATGCAAACTCCACCCAGAAAGGCCCCGGACCGGGATTTGAACCGGCAACCTTCTCGCTGAGAGGCAGCAGCTCTACCAGTTGTGCCACCGTGCTGCCCAATGTATACATTTAAGAAAAAGGTCAAAAAGGACTTGCTCAAAAACTATATATGATGTAGCTTAGTGTGTTTGTGTATTACAGTTAGAAAAATTAAGTAGAGTTATTCATTTTGTGATGTAGTTTGAAGGTTATCATTGGTTGAACAAACTGTGAAATAAATAAGGGGCAGATATAATAAGATTTCATCTTCTTTCTGCTCCTTTCATTTTATCCTACTTGTATTCTTGTATCTGATGAAACTGTTTTGTATTGTTCTTTTAAAATGAATGAATAAACATCAAATCAAATCAACGGCCCAGTCAGAGTCCAGAACCTGAACCTGAAACCTTCAGAGAGCTGAGCAGAAACCTCAAAGAACTGAAGCAACAATGGAAAGAAGAGTGGGTCAGAACTCCTCCAGAACCAGGAGAGAGACTGATGAAGTCCTGCAGAGAACCACAGAGGATTCTGCTGCTGAGGTTCTGTTGGGTCAGAGGCACAAGCTGAGGTTAAATTTTAATGATTTTAGAACTTGTTAAAGATCATCCATCCAGCCATCCAGCTAACTGTCTATCCATCCATCCATTCAGCTAAAAGTCTATTCATCCTTGTATCTGATGAAACTGTTTTGTATTGTTCTTTTAAAATGAATGAATGAACATCAAATCAAAAATAAGTCTGTATCTCTGTGTTTATCATTGTCCTGGCATTGTCTCCTGTTGCCTCTGTCTCCTGAGTTCCTTGTGATTCCCTGAGTATGTAAGTTTGCTGCCCTGTCTATTTTATGTTCTTAATTTCTGTGGCCGTCGCGGACGCCATTTTGAAGAGTCCTAATGGTGAACTACTTTTTTTAAATCCAGCAGATTTGACCATTTCGTGAAACTCTCAAGCTCAGAAAAACTTGTGCTATAACGTCAGCTATGAAATATATTTTTTCTCAGCAAAGAAATAATTGTTTTACCGTGTTTTGTTGTAAAATCCTGGCTTCTTTGGCCGTCGCGGACGCCATTTTGAAGAGTGCTAATGTGGCGAACTTCTATTTTTAAATCCAGACGCGTCGCGTAGGCCGCTGAGAAACATCCATAAGTTCACCCTCCATGTTAAAAAGTCTTCGTCTGACTCTTCGAAAACAAGCAATAAGGCTCCAGAGTAACACACTGGCTGCTAACTGCTATAGAGAGAGCACACACCAAGAGACTGAGGGGGACGCTTTTTTGTCACGGACCACATCCGGCGCTGCTCGTAAATACGTTATTTCGTTTTTACTGATAGATAATTAGTTATTTGCGGTACTGCATTTTAAATAAAAATAGCACAAATCCACTTATGAATTATAAAACTTAGTCAATCCGCTGTAAAGCTAACAGATTATTTAGCTACGCTATAAGCGGATTAGCGCAATAGCGCTACCTAGCGGTCGGAGGGCCCACCACTGCCTACGGGACACATTGAGGTTGCTGATTGTCATTTGTTGACATGCTTACTGATTTGATTGACAGACCGGGGGAGGCGCGAGCTGGCAGCTGCAGCCACAGCGGTGTTCTGTGTTTATATGTTATTTAAAAGTCCTAAAAAAATGGAGCGCTGGTCGTGTAGCCCACACATCAGACCAGCACACCAGGAAATCTGCAGAACCTCCCGTAGCCACGATGGACCCAAGTTTAATTTGCTCGTGACAAATTTGTTCATTTCTCATCATTTCAGTCATGGAGTCGACGGAAGAGAAATCAATCACTGCCTTTTGGCAAAAAAACTAAAGAAAAAGCCAGATCAGGGATGAAGAAGGGGGATTTATTACATTTGTGTCGCATACAAAACAGTCCGACACCGGGCAGTTTATTGTGCGACAACGCGTTTGCATATATGGTCGTAAAATTTGAGCTTTGCGTGTATATGCCCTGAGGGGTAAACTTGTACCTCTGCATAGTATTTGCGTACAGCTGCGTTTGGACGTATGCAGAGCTATACGGGGGGCTTTAATGTCATGCAAAAATGCATTGAACTTTAACTGATGCTGATTCTTTTATATCAATATGTTATTTTTGAGGAAGTAGTTTTGCAAGTCTAAAAAGAAAAACTGGTACTCATTTGGCTACCCGATAGACTAATCCTGATGAAGACTTAACTCTTTTTCCATACTCTGTGATCCATGACTGACATTTCAGCAGATAAGAAACTAACTATTGAAAACTATTTGACAAATTATCATTTCAAACATGTTTAGATTATTCCTTTTCTGCTCAAACCTCAAACATTACATCAAGAAAAGCAGTAGAGAAGAAAAAGGAGAAAAAGTACAATCAATAAAAATCTACATACTTGATTAAATTTAACATAACATGTCAAAATGCCTAAACTAGACTGAAAATCACAAACGACTAATTAATCTTTGGCACAAGCCATTCTCTTCAAGGCAGTGATCCGGTTTCGGATGTAATTTTTTACCCCAGTCCAGTTTCTGTCCTTGAGTGCATTTGGTTCTGCCTTGATACACTGAAGGCAGTGTATTTTCTGAGGTACCTTGCATGTGTGGATGAAATTCATCATGTGTCTTTCAATTGCACGAACCTCTGTGTCTTCCCACTTACATTTAGCATTCCCCTGGTTGCCTGTGAAGAACAAATGTAAAGACCATAATATTAAAAAAATTCAGTTTATCTAAAACATAGATGGCATAGACTACTTCAGAACATTGCAAAAGCTATGTATAAAAATATTTGATTTATGTTAAGCAAACCCCCACCCTACATTAGATTTAGAATGGGTTTGGAAACAATTTTTAAAGAAATTACTGGAACTGCAGTCAATAGGTAGAAAGAAAGAATTGTTGATGAAGATGATTGTCATCATTGATGCTTCTGTCTGGTATCAGTTTTATTGTAATTTTTCTCTTAAGAATTCAGTTGCAGCTCATATGAGGCAGAGGGGTGACATCATGCTTGCAAAATGTAATATGTTTGCATATTTATACTATTTGTTTTTCCATTATCTGAGGGTGACAGTGGTAAGGAAAAACTCCCTCATGAGGAAGAAACCTTTAGCAGAACCAGGCTCAGGACAAGTAGTATCTACTTTAACCAGTTGGGTTTAGTAAGAACAAGGAGGAGGAACAGATACACAATGGCAGATCAAGAATCACATGATATAAATAGTATCAAATGATAACTATTCAATTTTAAGAAATCATTTTAAGAAATCAGGTCATTCTGTCCTCCAGTAGTCTAAGCCTATGGCAGCATATTATAAGCCAACCCTAACTCTAGGATTTATCACAAAAGAAAAAGACAAGTCGGTTCCCCTAAACCAGATGCAGCTTCCGGTGTCACGTGACCTGGTCACATGGCGATCGGTAGTCTCAGAGCAACTGACATAATACACCCCTTAAAATCTCAAAAACACCGCGATGAAACATTATTTTCAAAGATAGTAACGGACGAACAAGCCTGAAGCCTGTGCACCCAGGTTTACTGAAGGCAAAAGTGACGAGGAGTGGGCTCCCCCACCCCGCAAGCGTCAACACTTACAGCGTAATCGACCAATCACAGCGAAGACAGAACATGTAGTTCTAAACCCAAGTGTTTCATGGGTAATGGAGTCTTCTAAACCTTACGTCACTCACGTGTGACGTGCCGCTCGAGCGATGCGTTCACGGACCCCGAGGTCGGTGGAACTTTAGCGTGGAACAGACTTTTCAACGTTCTAAAACTCTTATAAATATCGCAAAACACTGCGGTGAAGCCAGTCTTCGACGATAGCACGTGCATAGAAATGAACAACACAGATAAACTGTCAGAAATGTGTGCAAAAATGAATATCTGACAACCAGCAGTCTACAGAACCAACTTTTTTGAACACGACACACGATGGACCAATCACAGCGCTTTTGCAGCTTCAGCTTCTTTAATGCTAACGTTAGCTCTATCCAAAGTGCTGGACACTCTTTCACAAAATAAACGTAGAATACACCACAGAAAATACTGCTAACGAGCCCAATCACATTCAGGCTAGCCCCCACGCCTCCCAAAGAAGGCAGCATGCTAACTGTTGACAACAACGGACTATACGTCAATCGGAACCGGATCCCGGTCCAAAGCTGAGTGGGTCTCACCCAAACCTCAACACACACGTTGTAACAGAATAGGAATAAAGGAGCAGTAAATGTGTGAAACAGACCTTCAACAGCAATCCGCAGATGTAATAAAATGAAGCAGAGTCGTGACACGGCGGTCACAAAATGACAAATGCACGCTTTAGTTTGCGACACGGTATGAAACGTCTCACAAACACAGACACACAAAAATCACTTGCAGCTTCAAAACATACGTTCAAAAGTGAAGGAAAGATTATTCTAACGTGAAATGAGCCAGACAGTGCAGCGATCAGCAATCTCTGTGACACACACCAGCCAGAATTATCTCATAAATCCAAACACAAGGATAAAGAACTATGCCAACAAATACCGTGACAATAGACTACAAAAACAACTCAACAGTGGTGGGTAACGCTAATCCCAAAATTAGTTTCGCTATTTCTAAAGCACTAATTAATTTATTTAGGTCCGCAATTTCAAAAGCACTAATGTCTTATGAAAATTAGGGGAAGCTAATTCTAATCCGCTAATTAAATTCAACAATTGGTAGCAGCAAGTTATGCAATATTTGCACTACACTGCCAACTAGCGGTGCATGAACTGTTATACAGTAAGTTGTTTGAGTTTCAGAGTATTTAGTTTGGTTCTCTTCAACAGGTTTGACAAGGACAAAATGTACCCATTCCAAAGTCTGTTAGCTAAACTGCTGACATATTTGGCTGTTTTTTTTTCTTCTTTTGTTACTTTTAGTACCACTAGATCGCATGTGTCAAACTCAAGGCCCGTGGGCCAAATCCGGCCTACCATAACCGTTTCTGTGGCTCTCTACACCCTAGAACTTCAAGATAACAGTTGTAAGCATGTTGCTCTCAGGTGATGGGTCCCCATCCCTACACTCCCTGGTCTCTCTGTTAATTGTCTTGCTTATCTCCTCCATTTTGTTGTCCAGGTGTTTGTGATTGTCATGCTGTGTGTTCATGTACCTGTATATAAAGTCAGGGATTTTTTAATTGATAAAGCTCTGTATATGTTGTATAACACAATCATTGTTCCACATTTAATCTATTGTATTGAGGTTTGGGGAAAAGCGTGCAAAACAATTACAAAGCCTGTTTTTATTTTACAAAAGAGAGCTGTAAGAGTAATCACCAGAAAACATTTCAGTCACCCATCAAACACCTTGTTTCTTCAGCTAAATTTATTGAAATTCCAGGAATTGGTAGAATATAGTATTTTATCAGTTATGTATAGGGCTCATAATAACACATTACCTTTAAATATCCAAAGAAATTTAGACAAAGTTATTACAATCTTAAAGGGACAGATATTCATCAAACCACAATTCAGAACCAGCTTAAAGGGACGGTCTACCTCAATTCAGGGAGTTGGATTGTGGAATGTTCTGGAGAGTGATGTTAAAAATGCAAAATCAATGTATACATTTAAGAAAAAGGTCAAAAAGGACTTGCTCAAAAACTATATATGATGTAGCTTAGTGTGTTTGTGTATTACACTTATGTTGTACTTATGATGTAGCTTAGTGTGTTTGTGTATTACAGTTAGAAAAATTAAGTAGAGTTATTCATTTTGTGATGTAGTTTGTGTATTACAGTTAGAAAAATTAAGTAGAGTTATTCATTTTGTGATGTAGTTTGTGTATTACAGTTAGAAAAATTAAGTAGAGTTATTCATTTTGTGATGTAGTTTGTGTATTACAGTTAGATAAATTAGTAGATTTATTCATTTTGTGATGTAGTTTGAAGGTTATCATTGGTTGAACAAACTGCGAAATAAGGGGCAGATATAATAAGATTTCATCTTCTTTCTGCTCCTTTCATTTTATCCTACTTGTATTCTTGTATCTGATGAAACTGTTTTGTATTGTTCTTTTAAAATGAATGAATAAACTTTAAATCAAATCAAAAATAAGTCTGTATCTCTGTGTTTATCGTTGTCCTGGCATTGTCTCCTGTTGCCTCTGTCTCCTGAGTTCCTTGTGATTCCCTGAGTATGTAAGTTTGCTGCCCTGTCAGCTATTTTATGTTCTTAATTTCTGTGGCCGTCGCGGACGCCATTTTGAAGAGTCCTAATGGTGAACTACTTTTTTTAAATCCAGCAGATTTGACCATTTCGTGAAACTCTCAAGCTCAGAAAAACTTGTGCTATAACGTCAGCTATGAAATATATTTTTTCTCAGCAAAGAAATAATTGTTTTACCGTGTTTTGTTGTAAAATCCTGGCTTCTTTGGCCGTCGCGGACGCCATTTTGAAGAGTGCTAATGTGGCGAACTTCTTTTTTTAAATCCAGACGCGTCGCGTAGGCCGCTGAGAAACATCCACAAGTTCACCCTCCATGTTAAAAAGTCTTCGTCTGACTCTTCGAAAACAAGCAATAAGGCTGCAGAGTAACACACTGGCTGCTAACTGCTATAGAGAGAGCACACACCAAGAGACTGAGGGGGACGCTTTTTTGTCACGGACCACATCCGGCGCTGACAGGATATACTCTGTTAGCTGTCATCCAAGTTCGTAAATACGTTATTTAGTTTTTACTGATAGATAATTAGTTATTAGCGGTATTGCATTTTAAATAAAAATAGCATAAATCCGCTTGTGAATTATAAAACTTAGTCAATCCGCTGTAAAGCTAAAAGATTATTTAGCTACGCTATAAGCTGATTAGCGCATTAGCGCTACCTAGCGGTCGGCGGCCCACCACTGCAACTCAATAACCGTTTCAGGGACGCGGACGAGCCACCATTATTGTAATAATATTTGGGCGGTAAGGTATTTAAACACTTACTAGGCCACCATTATTGTAATAATATAGGACTTATTGGTCAGTTTACTGACTTACCTATATTTTAGAGAAGATGGAGCAGACTTGATCTGACCCAAATTCATTCGCGAGTTCACCCTTTTTCCGGAATTAAATTGCTTTAAAGTGATTAGCCAGAAATGTAATTTCACGAGAGACTTCAATTTATGTTGGTCTACCAGAAAACAGACCTTTTATTGAAATAATCATAAAAGTACATTAAACATTTGTATCGATATTAGCTTTGATCTACTAAACCACGTTGACAAGAATTCAAATTAAAAACAGACAGTTAGGAACTTTTCTGTTGGCACATTTACTTGACAGATTAATGGCTTAAGAAAAATAAGAAATAAGAGGAAGAAGTGAGAAATGAAAACTAAGTTTAAAGGAAGTTAATTATTTTGAGCAGACAGGGTGGCACTTTTTCCCCACACGAGTTAAAGCTGGGCTCCCACACGTTCAGCCCACATCCACGACTCGTTACCTGTTGACGGTTCGTCTCTTGGAGATAAGAGTGGAGAAGTATCTGGACACACACGTGGATGGGTTTGTCCAACGGCCGTCCAGTTGAAACTTCAGCGTGTGTGGCTGATTCACGATACGAGGAAACTCGCCTCCCTCGGCAGGAAACAAAGGTCAAGCGCACTGACTGATTTTCAAAATAAAACTTCAGAAAACAAATTCTTTCAGAAATGAGTGTTTTGGGACACAGTAGGCTTTACTGTGACTCCAGCTGAGACGTGGGTCTAATTGACACAATGACCAGAACGTTTCCAGCTTTTTCCAGAGGAGAAAACCAGTTGTTAGAAACTTTTCTCCTTCGACACTAAAGTCCAAAACGGAAGTGGATCTTTATATGGGAGGCGGGGTCTCCCCACCTCCTCAATAACTATTGGCTGGTTTAACAAAACAACGGATGGATTTTTCATCCCATAGGCAGAAGGTCTCTGAAGGACAACAGGAAAACTGTTTACATAAGCGGCCAGATGGACTGGCCTGTGAGAGTTGTGTCTAGCTTGAAGACAAAACAGAGAAGGAAGTGAACAGCTTTTACCATGGCTCATGTCCCAGATTCAGAACACACTGTAATGTAGAATAAACCAGCAGAAGGTCAAACTCATGAAAGTAACAGATCATCATTAAAATGACAAAAATATACTGTTGATCAATTCTGAATTAACACACATTAAAAATAAAGTTCAATCTGATTAATTGGTGTCCATTTATTCAAAATAATTGTAACAAAAATAGTGTCCACTTGTCTCCTTGAGAGCTTCAAGAAGGTGTAACACTGAGAGTTTCCGAGAGATGTGGAGAGGCCCACATCCCATACGTACATGAGAGTGCTGTATCTTTACAACATCAATATGAAACAGATCGGCAGCAACATGAAACAGATCAGCAGCATGAAACAGATCAGCAGCATGAAACAGATCAGCAGCAACATGATGTGATTTTTTTTCACAGTGATTATTCTGGTTAGATATTCACAAGTCTAACAGCCTCAGGGTAGAAGCTGTTCCTCAGTCTAGTGGTTCTACACTTAATGCTCCTCAACCTCCTTCCTGAGGGGAGTGGGGCAATAAGTGTATGTGCTGGGTGTGTGGGGTCCTTCATGATGCAGGTGGATCTCTTTCTGCATCTCGAAGTGTAAATGTCTGTGATGGTTGTGAGGCTGACTCCAACAGACTTCTGTGCAGCCTTCACCACTCTCTGCAAAGCTTTTCTTTCTGCAGCTGTGCAACCTCCATGCCGCACGTTGATGCTGGAGCACAGGATGCTCTCCACTGCACATCTGTAGAAGCAGGTGAGGACTGAGCTTCCCAGACCAGCTCGTCTCAACCACCTGAAAAAGTAGAGTCTCTGATGACCTTTCTTGATCAGGCTGGTGGTGTTGTTGCTCCAGCTGAGGTTGTTGTTTATATGTACACCCAAGTACTTGTAGCTGGAGACCACTTCCACTGCAGATCCTCTTATGTTCAGAGGGTGTAGGTGTGTTTGTTCCTTCTGAAGTCCACAATCATCTCCTTTGTCTTCTTCACATTGACCTTGCACCAGCTCTCCAGGTGTTCCACCTCCTGCCTGTAGCTGGACTCATTGTTTGTGATGCATCCCACCACCACTGTATCATCTGCAAACTTTACAATGTGACAGCCTGGATGGGTAGCTGCACTATCATATGTGAGCAGAGTAAACAGGAGAGGGCTCAACACACATCCTTGAGGAGAGCCAGTGCTGAGGATTTGGGTGGAGGAGGAGAAGTTGTGGACCCTCACAGACTGTGGTCTGTTTGTTAAGAAGTCTAGTACCAAGTTGAAACTGGAGGAGCTTAGTCCTAGTGTGAATAGTTTGTTCATCAGGGTTTTTGAGGATCATGGTGTTGAAGGCAGATGTGAAGGCCACAAAGAGCATACGGACATAAGAGTATTTCTGCTCCAGGTGGTTGAGCGCAGTGTGGACCACAGAGGAGATGGCATCCTCTGTTGATCGGTCCTCACGGTATGTGTCAGCAGATTCGGATGTTGTCAGTCCATACAATGGGTGCTATCAACTGTTATCCTCCCCATTTGTAGTGGTAAAACTGTCACAATCTACCTCCCAGCATGCTTCAAAGAACGTTCTCAGCGTTCTAATCATTGTGAGTAGGCAGCGTGTTTCCGTAAACCCGGAAGTGTTGATTTTATTTAGGTATTTAACAGTTATGTGTCGTATTTCATTTTTCATGATTACAAAATAATTTAGTTTGAAGATCCCCGCGCCTCCTAATTTTGACTACCGTGAGTAGTATTTGGATAGAGCTCTACCTCTGGGTTACATAAATGGTCATGGTCTTCTCGTCACAATTCGATTCTACAAGTGAACTTTATGCCCTTTATTTCAAACTAAAACGGCCTTTAAGAACTCAGAGAAGCTTGTTATACAATAGCTTATCCAGAAGCGTTCAACAGAAGCTAGATACTTTATTTATCTCTGACTATTTTCTGACTACAGTAATACATGCAGCTTAATGTTGGAGGGGAGAATAAATCACGTTGTTTCAGAATCAAGTCCAAAAAACAGCAGCTGTGTCCACAGAAAAATAAAAAATAAAAACTCCACACACAGTCCCTCTTTAAACAAGACTATACCTGAACACACACTCTGGTATAAACACCTTTATTATTTTACACAGATGAGGGGTATTGTTCACACTCACTTACACGTGGACGTCCTTGCAGTGGTGGGATATTAAATGAGCATGTGTAATTTTATGACAAACGCAGTTCTAATCT
>JBBPBX010065889.1:0-19825 GCA_038048925.1 Garcialebias charrua | reverse complement strand
TCTCTTGGTGAGATAAGTTGTGTCCTGGATTCAAATTAATTGGATAAACCGTGTACATTCTTCCCTTGAGGGTTTTCCAAGAAAAGGTGTCTCACTGACAGTTTCAGAGGCCTGAGGTGTACCCCTACATAAGGATACAAAAAGTAGCAGCTGTTAAAGGTAAAGTAAGGCAGAACATTAAACATTGGCAAGACAATGGCTTTAAATGATGTAATTTGCTATTTCATAGGAAAACCAGTGACAATATATTACAATAAACATGAAAAGGAAAGCACTAGATAATTTTACCACAATTTGAAATTGGAAATAGTGAGTAAGGTTATCAAAACAAGCAGTAAGTCCAGCTAAGATTATCTGGCACATTTGTAAGATCTGCCAATGTATAATAGAAATACTACACTCTAAAAACTGCTGGGTTGACAACCCAAAATGTAACCCAGTGCTGGGTCAAATTTGGACCGAGCCAACTCTGGATTGTTTTAACTCAACAGGGTTGGGTTGATGGTTTGACTAAGCAAGCTGGATTAGGGCAACTACCCAATGATTGGGTTAAACTGACAATTGTTTAAAGTTAAAGTTACCCAAAATTGAGTTGAAACCTAACACAAGGGTTATTTTACCACCATACCAGCACACTCACTCTTTGCACCACTCCCCTCGGGACGGAGGTTGAGGAGCATCAAATGTAGAACCACTAGACTGAGGAACAGCTTCTACCCTGAGGCTGTCAGACTCATGAATAAATAAATAATAAGAATAAACACTGCAAAATGTCACATCATGCTGATACTGATCTGTTTCTTGTTGCTGCGTTCATCTGTGACCATCTGCTCATGTTCGTGCTGCTGTTTATAATGATGTTTTTCTACTACATTAGGGCTTAGTGTATTACTAGCTGATGTCTCTCTTAGTTAATCCTAGATGTTATTATTGTTTTTCTCTTGCATTTGTTGTTGGATGTAACTGGGACCCTGTGTACATAATCTCGTTTTCAACACATGTACTACATGCGGTGCAAATGACAATAAATTCTCTCTGACTCTCTGACTCTGACTCTGACATATTTTGCTTAAAAAAATGTTTTTTTTTTTTTTTACTTTAAAATCCACCATATACAAACTGGATTAAAAACAATCATATTACCTCAAAAGTACTTTTATTTCCAAATGATATATACTGTATATGGCAACAGAATTCATATATGAAAGTTTCAAGGCAGACAAGTCAAGAAAGTATACAATTCATTAAAACAGCTCCCTTACTTCAGTTCATTCTTTGATTACAGCTCCAAAAATACACATTTATACACAAGAAATAATTTAATGTGAACGGTTTTACAGCAAACACGCAAAAAAAATTGCAGCCATTTAACAAGTGACTATATCAGTACTTTAATAAAATGATAACAGGAAAAACTGTAGGTCAGAACATTTAATGATTCTTTATGAGGAACATTCACCCTTCCATTGCAGCTAACTGGGCCCTCATTAATTTTATTAGATTTGATTCATGTCCAGGGATTCCATAGATAACAATGTGAAGAAAATCCCAAACTGGGCACATAACTTTGTTTAGTTTACATCAAGTCTGAAGCCATATTGTTCCTTCCCAATGACACAACCTCAAACCACTGCATTGACCTTTCTGCTCTACCCTTGTCCGAAAAACAAAAAGTCACAAATCTGGGAGTGATAATGGATCCTTCCATGAAACTCAACAGTCATGTAAACATGATCGTCAAATCCTGTTTTTTCCAGCTGAGGCGTCTGTCTAAGCTGAAGCCCATATTATCAAAAAACAACCTGGAGACAGTGATTCACGCATTCATTACATCTAGGCTTGATTACTGCAATTCACTTCTGCTTGGCGTCAGTCAAGCCACCATTGCACGATTACAACTGGTTCAGAACGCAGCTGCCCGATTTTTAACCAGCACACGCAAAAGAGAGCACATTACACCAGTCTTGGCCTCCCTTCACTGGCTACCGGTTCATCTTCGAATCCAATTCAAAATTCTCATGTATGTCTACAAATCGCTGAACAGTCTCGCCCCCGCCTATCTCTCGGATCTGATACACCCATATGTCCCTCCACGTGCTTTGAGGTCAGAGGATTGGGTACTCTTAAAGACCGTGTAAAGTGAATTTCAACATTTTCTTCAATAAACATTATAAATGTGATAATTGTAATCTTGTAAATGAGTAAAAAGTCTCAAAATTGTAGCTCAATTAATTTTGGAGTTATAGAGCAAACTGTGTATAAACACATTTCTATTTCAGGATTTTTTAGGCGTGTTTTAAACGTGACCGCGTTTCGTCACGCGGTCCTCATTAGTATAGCCCCACCCCCTGCTGCTCCAGTCATATAAATGCGTTCTTCGGTGGAGCCGTCGTTCACTCGCTACCGACCGTCTCCCTCCTGTACTCTCACTCCTTTTACGCATGGACTGCAGCTGCTCCATTGTGACATTTCTTTTTTTTTTTTTGTTGCCAAAAGTCAAGTGATCACTTGAAGCTGTCACCATTCATTCTTCCTCCTCCGAGGAGGAGGAATGAACTTGTCACGAGTGAACTAAAGTCATGTCCAACGAGGCTGCACCAGGTTCTAAATATTTCCTGGTGTGCAGGTCTGCTCTGAAGGAGAAGTGCTCCCTGTTTTTAATTTATTTTTTTAAAGTTTTCATGAACATAAACACAGAAAACCGCTGCGCAGCCCTCTGTCTTTTGCTGCTGGAGCGACCACCTGTTTTCACATCCGAGCCCCCCCGCGCGTGTGTGTGTGTGTGTGTGTGAGTGCCGTGACTCTGCTGACACAGAGATGAGATAACTTATCAACGTGATTACTCTTTTTAATCACCAACACAGACCCCGCATGCGAGGTGACCGGCCAGAACTCAGATAAAAACAGAGCAGGTTTACTGCTGCTCCTTGTCTGTCTCTCGCTCAGGGCAGGAAAAGGACAGTGCAGTACTGCGCTGAAACCACGCCCACGTGCTGACACGCCCCCAGCGTTCTAGGGCAAGGCAAAATCATGTTTTTTCATGATTTTTGAGACTTAATTTTATATGGAAATCAATGTTTTTAATCAGTCAGATTTATATGGGTGATTAATAACACATATTTATGCCGTGTGACAAAATAAAAACACACATTTAATTTCACTTTACACGGTCTTTAAAAGTTCCAGAAACTCGCCTTAAGCGCAGAGGTGACAGGGCGTTCTCTGTAGCAGGCCCAAGACTCTGGAACGAGTTACCGCTGCTCATCAAACAGGCCCCCTCCCTCTCGGTTTTCAAATCCCGGTTAAAAACTCACTACTACTCCATTGCTTTCAATGCCAGCTGATTTGTATTGGATCGTTTGATTTATGATCTGCAATGTTTTTATGTTTTTCGTGTTGTACTTCATTGTCTGTGTTGCCTGTTGCGTGTTTGTTTGTCCAGCACTTTGGTGTGGACTTGTTCCTGTTGAAAGTGCTTTATAAATAAAATGGTATGGTATGGTATCAAAAACACAAAAAACTTTAAAACAGCCATCAACAGCAGCACCCACAAGAAATGGATGCTCCATAGCAGTTTCCTGTCCCCAAGCTTGAGTACGTACAGATACTCTGTTGCTGCATCTTCAAGATCCTCCACCATGTGTGTCCTAACCTGGTGGAGGGAAAAGACATAAAGCAAGCCATTAGTGATTTAAAACATAAAGATGAACATTCCCCATTAATAATTTTCTACTGATTCTTGTTTGATACAAAACCTCACTATTGAATATGACACACTTACAGTTGAAACCAGAAGTTTACGTACACTATTTAAAAAGATACATGCACTTTTTTCACACTGTCTGACATGAAATCACAATAAGCTTTATCTGTTTTAGGCCAATTAGGATGACCAACGTTTTTCTATTTGCTAAATTCCAGAAGAATGAGAATTTTTAAGGCAACTGGTGTCCATATAGTCACAGTGAGAGACACGGAGGGGACACCTGGGGGGGACCTGGGCAGGTCTCCAGTCCATGAGGGACACATAGATACTAACGAGACTAACGACAATTCGGTTATAATATTTGTTAAAATGTACAGTTATTGTTTATAATTCATAAATACTGTAAATAAACGTTTAAATATTGTGAATAAAAGTTTTATTTGTAACAGAATGTGTTTCAAGGCAGACAAGTCAAGAAAGTATACAATTCATTAAAACAGCTCCCTTACATTCATTCTTTGATTACAGCTCCAAAAATACACATTTATACACAATAAATAATTTAATGTAAACGGTTTTACAGCAAACAAGTAAAAAAAAATCAGCCATTTAACAAGTGACTATATCAGTACTTTAGTATGATAACGGGAAAAACTGTAGGTCAGAACATTTAATTATTATTTATGAGGAACATTCACCCTTCCATTGCAGCTAACTGGGCCCTCATTCATTTTATTAGATTTGATTCATGTCCAGGGATTCCATAGATAACAATTTGAAGAAAATCCCAAACTGGGCACATGACTTTGTTTAGTTTACATTAAAAACACAAAAAACTTTAAAACAGCCATCAACAGCAGCACCCACAAGAAATGGATGCTCCATAGCAGTTCCATTTATGATAACAAAAGCTTGGGAACAACATTGCCTGTCCCCAAGCTTGAGTACGTACAGATACTCTGTTGCTGCATCTTCAAGATCCTCCACCATGTGTGTCCCAACCTGATGGAGGGAAAAGACATAAAGCAAGCCATTAGTGATTTAAAACATAAAGATGAACATTCCCCATTAATAATGTTCTACTGATTCTTGTTTGATACAAAACCTCACTATTGAATATGACACACCTAGGTTTACGTACACTCTAAAAAAGCTAAGTCTGGTCCTCTAGACATTCGAAAAGTTAAAAGTTTTATTTGTAACCTAATGTGTTTGTTTTGTGTTTTAGTGTCAGTGAGGAATAAACTGATGTTCTGATCCGTCCAGAACCCAGTCTGACTGGATGATGGGTCCAGCTGACAGCAGGTTCTGGTTCCAGAGGACCTCCTTGTTAGAAAGTCACACAGACCTGAGTTCAGTTTTCTTGTTTCTCCTCAGAGACTCTGAGAGCAGACACGATGCGTTCAGGGACACCTCTGAAGTGTAGGACACTATTGTTTTTATGATGGTTTCACTTCATCAAAGTGAACTCCAGTTCATGTTCAGGTGAGAAGAGATCCTGAAGAAACTGAGTGACATGATTGAATCTGAGGAGATTTCACACCAACTTCACTTTATTAAAGATTGTTCTGATGTTTGAACAATAAAACCTCAGAGCCTCCTCACCTACAGGACTGGACCCAACCAGACCCTGTGGAGCTCCAGCTGTGTCCAGCGGGCCTGTTCTCAGAACCTCCCTCACAGCTGCAGCAGCTGGAAGGAGCTGTAACTGTGAGAAGTTTCAGGCCATGAGGAGAGAGCGTGTTGAAGAGAACAAGCTGGACTGAAGAAACGTGGAGGCTGAAGGAACGACACCTTTGTCTTGGTGTGACTTCAAGAGTCTGTTTCCACGCTTCAGAACCAGGAGACGAGGAGTTTGGACCTTCATGGAGGATCTGATGAAGTGATGAAGGTCCTCTTCATCCTCTTAGGTCCACACAGGAAGTGTGTGTCCATCTTCATGACTTTGGGGCTTCTTGCTGTTGGACTTGGACAGATGACCTCTGCTTCACCCTCCAGTTGCCCTTGGGTGGTGTTGGCTCAGGGCAGCTGGAGGGTTTAGAGCACCAGCTCTTACTTTAGTTCAACTTCTCCTTCTTGTCTCCAGTTTTTGGGAGGAGTAGATGTTGTGGTGGTGGACTAGATTACACTTTGTGTGTTCCTCCTCTAATCAAGGCAGGTTGCAGGTTCAAATCCTATTTGCCCAGAGGGCCTGAAAGCGGGCAGGCTGGATGTGGACAGAGAAGGTGGAAGTGGAGCTCGGACCTCCTGGAACATTCTGGATCAACGACAGGAGAAACCCCTGGTGGAGCTTTGATGAAAGTGGATTTTGATGGAAGGAGTCTGAGGTTGTCGGGCACAGATCAGGACCAGAAACATCTGGATCTGGGACCAGAAACATCTGGATCTGGGACCACATTTAACTCTTTGGACCCTCTGATGTGGCTCTTTTACACATTATTTATTTATTTATCCTCTTTATAATGTTTCCATGTGGTGAATAAGTCATATTTGTACAGACGTGCTGTCTGGAAACTTTCTTTTCTCAGCATCATCCAGCTCCTCTCAGCTGCAGCGCCTCTGTGTGACCACATGGGGGCGCTGTAAGAGGACTGCAGCAGTCTGGTTGGTCCTCATCAGTGATGTTCTCCTGCTGGACATGATGGAGGAAACTACCAAGCAGACAGCAGCTTCTTCTTTTCTTGATTCCAGGACAACAAACAGAATCAGCTCCTCCTGTCTCGACACTGAAACATGTTTTTAAAGAGAAGCTGCAGCTCAACACACACGTGTCCTTTTTATAGATTACAGCTGTTTCACTTCACATGTTGTTGTTTCAGAAGGATGTGAAATAAATAAATATATTTTAGTTTTGTGTCTCTGAAGTGAAGGTCAGAAAAGAAGCAGAGGTCCATGAATCATGGAGGTGATGAAGACGAGGAGTCACCAGAATATAGAAGACTTGAAGAATCCAGTCCTGAATGTGACGTTTTACAAACCAGCTGAAGCTTCTGAAGGTTTTATTAACTAGAAACTGTTCAAACATCAGACTTCCTCTGAAGACGAACACTTCTAGAGAACATTCATTTGAGGTGAAAGTTTCATCGTCAACATTTTAATTTTTGTTCACACTAGTTTAGTGTTTAGTTTGTCTTACCTACTAAAATACATTACGATATATCTTAAAATAATAAAACAATTGAACTTCACTGATCAAGTGCAGATTTATGTGAAGTTTGATCAATTAAAAATGTAAAGGAAATGTGGACACCTTGTAACAGCTGTTTACACTAACTGTTCAGAGTTATGTGATAAATGTTGACCGACCTCAATCAAAAGAATAATCTGAGTTCTTCAACAATATTCTGTTCCCCTCGCTCCAACAAAGACAAGAATCTGGTCAGTTAAAATCACAATTCAGTAACGTTTATTTTCAGTTTGAATAATGACAACATGAAATTATGGCAAATATGAAATATAATAACAGTGTTATGTCAAAAGGGTAAATATTAAATAGCTTAAGACTTTTAGAAGAGGTGTTATCTAAAATTTAGGACTAAAGTTTTAGCTCTAACGTTAAAATTTAGGTCAACTTTCTCTCAGATTCATGAACTTAAATGACATGTAAGAAAACAGTTGTCACTTGTTGTTCTCATCAGAAGGAAGATGTTTGTCCTACCAGGAGACGTCCATCTCTCATTAGCACAATGGATGTGATGAAGTGAGGCAGGAGGTTCACGTTGTCACTGGAAGAGGGATGTTATTCCTTGAGGGACCACGTCTCTTCCAGCAGGCGGTTGTGCCTCATCACTCACGGGGTGTTTGAGGGTTACCAGGACTTTTCTCCATCTCTCAGCTGACTGGATCGGAGTCCTCATGGACTTCTGGGCTGGCTCAGAGCAAACTCTCCACCAGGACATCCCACTTCTGCCAGCTTCGGACAACTTCTCCCCCTGAGACCGCTCTCCAACTCTGACCTTACGTGTCAGAGAACCAATCAAAATGCAGCTACCAACAGAGTGGGTGTGAACCAGCTGCATATCATTAATTTTAATGACACCCTCCTCTTAAAATCTCAGAGGGGAACAATACGTTTGTTTACATGATACAGACAAACCTTGTTTTGTATCACACCGTTCTCTTAGAAAATGTACGTTTGGTTCCTGACACATTGAAAACAGTGGGTTACTTCCATCGTTACTACGGCAACTACAGTTCTGTTATCCCGAGGCCATGCTAGGGTTCTGTCATTTGTTGATACTGAATTCTCTTGGACACTGAATGTCTGTTCCTTGCCAGCAAAGATTAGCACAAAGGGTTATTATTAACACAGAAGGTTAATGATTATAGTCAGTCTGGAGCCAGGGTGGTCCAGGATGTCGACTCATCCTGACTTGGAGATTTAGCCCAGTGGGGTAGAAGAGATGTGTCTCTGAGGATGTTTTGTCTTTTGAGGGATGTTGGTTGGACGTTACATTCCCCCACTTGCGATTTACAACTTGGGTACCTTGTTGGTGAATCACAACTAACAGCGTCCTTGCTTTAGGAGTATTCCAAAGAGTCACAGTTGATAGTTCCAAAAATAAACAGGAAGTTGAGGGTATTCCACAAACTCCAGCTACAAGTACTTGGGTGTGCACCTGAACGACAACCTCAGCTGGAGCATCAACACCACCAGCCTGATGAAGAAAGATCATCAGAGACTCTACTTCCTCAGGCGGCTGAGATGGAAGTTCAGTCGTCACCTCCTTCTACAGGGTGCAGTGGAGAGCATCCTGTGCTCCAGCATCATGGAGTGGCATGGAGGCTGCACAGCTGCAGAAAGAAAAGCTTTCAGGATGGGAAGAGAAACATCTTTAGCTTCAGAATAGAAGTCCACTTGTTTTGTTTTTTAACCTTCTTTTAGGTCAAAGTCCAGAAGACCTTTCTCTTCAACACTTGAACTTCTGCTTGGGTTTTGTTTCTAGTTTTATTTTTTACTAACATATTTCTGAAAATGAAAAGGATCAAATAGACGACCCACACAGCTGTTAATGAACACACTGAGATGAGAGACCAGTCTTTCCTCGGTCCTCTGGTTCTGGAGTCCAGGTGTGTCTGTGGAGCTGCTCAGCAGCTGCTGTGAAGGAAATGACAGGTTCTAACATCTGGTCTGTTTCAACTTGAATCTAATGAGTTTTGTTCATGTCAACAATTATCAAGAGTTTAATCATGAAGACAATTTAAATTCTTCTCACCAGAGACGTTCACACGACACATTCCAGAACCAGAACCATCTTCTGTCTTCACTTGACACCTGTACAGACCAGAGTCCTCCGTCCTGAGTGAGGACAGGTGGAGTCTGATGCGTCCTTCTCTGAGGACGTCTCCGTCCCTCTGGACTCGTCCTGCAAACTGTTCATCCTGAGCCTCTGACACCTCAACACCTTCATGGAGCAGATACAGGAGTGACTCTCTGAGAGGAGCTAACAAGCTGCAGTAGATGAACAGGTGTCTCCAGGATGTCTCAGGTGTGGTGCCTTTAAACAACACATACAGGATGAAGATTAGTAGAAATGGGAGAACCAGCACTGAACACCAGAATGGACCAGTTGGCTCTAAACTACTGGACAAATGTAAAAGGTCCTGAACAGAAGCATCCGACACAAGAAGTGTTCAAACCATACTGGGAAAAGACAAGAACCATTTCAAAAGCTTTGGTTGGACCATAAATCAGAAAACTACAGAAATTCACATCAATAATATTAATGTGAGCCCAACAGAACCAGAACCAGTCATACAACCATGGATACTCACAGACCCAATAGTAGATCTGAAATTAATAGGAAAGAAAGGAAATTTAAAAAATATATTCAAATACAGCTATAGAATACATTAATCAATAATATGGATTAATTAAATGAAATAGATATAAAACTCAGTCGAGCAGAAATAAAAAGCATCATAAAGGAAAAAATGAGTGAAAGATGAAAAACAACAGGAAGAAGAAAGAAAAGGTCGATGGTTTTATAGAATTCAACAACAAACAGGAGAAATGAGGAGATCTGAAAGAAACAGGAGGAGGAAACATCACGTCTCAGATTTGGACACACAGGATTGAACAGAACATTATTCATAACAGGGAAGCATCATAAATGTGACTACTGTGGAGAAGATGAGACCATAGAACATGAGTTATTGAACTGACAGAAATACAGACATGAAAGAAGTCAACTGATGAACAGTCTCACTGAAATCAAAGAAAGTTTTGATACAGATGAATTATTGCACAATTAAAAAGATAATTCATTCATTCATTCAACCTTTATTTAGTCAGGTAAATCTTTTGAACCTCATGGGCTCATTTACAAAAGCGACCTGCTAAAACTAAAGAACAATGAACAGCAGTGATAGAATTTCATTAAACAATAAACAAACAAACAATAAACAATAGAAAACAAAAAGAGAGAAAAAAACAAAAGATTTTTTTTTCTTTTTTTAACAAAGTATCAAAAAACTAGCAAAACATTATAAGGTAGACATATAAAATCAAAGACAGGAACAAATCTGCATTGGTTTTTGCCGGTGCTCAGGTTTTAATACTGTTGAGTGGAACAAATATGCTTTCATTTGTCAAGACATGTTTTATTTTGAAGGGACACGTACTTCCGGTGTGTAATTAAGTTCACGTGAGGATGTGTGTATATAAGGTGACGTGTCAAACAATAAAATACTTGGAGTTCATTCCCCCTTGTGGTGAACAAACCAGAACGCTGACTCTTGGTCATTTTATTCCTCCGGTCATTTTATTCCTCCGTGGTGACGGCTTATCTGGATAAATGCACGCTCGGATTCCGCTGAGTGACGCTACCTGCTGACAGGTTATGGGCCCAGGCCAGCAGAACCCAGCTACAACCCAGCTACAACCCAGCTACAACCCAGCGACAGCCCAGCTGAGCCCAGATAGAGCCCAACTAAAGCCCAGGAGAACTCCAGGAAGAGCTCAAGATACAACCCGGAGAAGCGACGACGAGCGCGGGTGAATCTTTGGAGATTGGAGTCATAAAGACGAGCGTTTTTGGTGAGCGGCTACTGAATGCTAAGCTAGCACCATGAACAAACGCGTCGTCGATTCAAGTAGCCGATGGGCGCGGCTAACCTTCAACGGAGATGAAAGCAATTATGGACTGTGAGACGAAAAGTTCTGGGACACCATCTTGGGGAGAAGTTTACCGGCCGATGAAGTGTGTTTACCGGCTGATGACGATGAAGTGTGTTTACCGGCTGATGACGATGAAGTGAGTTTACCGGCTGATGACGATGAAGTGAGTTTACCGGCTGATGACGATGAAGTGA
This sequence comes from Garcialebias charrua, assembly GCA_038048925.1. Classification (NCBI taxonomy): domain Eukaryota; kingdom Metazoa; phylum Chordata; class Actinopteri; order Cyprinodontiformes; family Rivulidae; genus Garcialebias; species Garcialebias charrua. The sequence goes on along the minus strand of JBBPBX010065889.1, from coordinate 8,805 downwards.
GTTTACCGGCTGATGACGATGAAGTGAGTTTACCGGCTGATGACGATGAAGTGAGTTTACCGGCTGATGACGATGAAGTGTGTTTACCGGCTGATGACGATGAAGTGTGTTTACCGGCTGATGACGATGAAGTGAGTTTACCGGCTGATGACGATGAAGTGTGTTTACCGGCTGATGACGATGAAGTGTGTTTACCGGCTGATGACGACGAGAGAGGTTTTCCGGCCGACGAGAGAGGTTTACCGGCCGATGAGGGAGGTTTTCCGGCCGACGATGAGAATGAACCGGCCGACGATGAAGATGAACCGGCCGACGATGAAGATGAACCGGCCGACGATGATGATGAACCGGCCGACGATGAGGATGAACCGGCCGACGATGAAGATGAACCGGCCGACGATGAGGATGAACCAGCCGACGATGAAGATGAACCGGCCGACGATGAGGATGAACCAGCCGACGAAAGACCAGCTGCAGAAAGCTAAAGAGGACAGGAAACACAGAAGTGCTTTGATGGACAGTAGGGGACGAAAACACCAAGTAATGCATGATGAGGAGATCCATGCTGTATGATGAGGAGATCCATGCTGTATGAGGAGGAGATCCATGCTGTATGAGGAGAGATCCATGCTGTATGATGGGGAGATCCATGCTGTATGAGGAGGAGATCCATGCTGTATGAGGAGAGATCCATGCTACATGAGGAGCTGAGGTTTGAAAGACACAGATGGAGCAGCTGATCCAAGCAGCTGCAGCAGTCTGGGATGAAGGAGCATCAGGCCCAACAGATTTAATGACAGACTGTACTACCTCAAAACCGAATGTGAGTATGATGAGTGCAATAAAACTTTTGATTGGCACGAGATATTGGGACACTGCAACCATAGTAATATTTTAAAATTGCAAAATGTAGTTGATGGGCATAAATACGCTTTAATATTCACTGATGATTTTTTCCGGTGCAATGTTTGTTTATTTTCTCAAAAATAAGAGATACTGTTCAGATATATAATTATAAAGAAATTCTTTTTGGCTGATACAGCACCATATGGGTAAATAATATGTATAAAGTCAGATAATGGTACAGAAATCATATCTAAAGGTTACAAAGAACTGTTAAGAAACAAGGAAAATGCACAAAAGATATTTATAATAACAGTCCTGCATATTAGATTTATTTTCCAGAGAACACAAAGGTGCAAAAATGCCGATTGGTTAAATTCTTGATTAAAATAATGATGGTCAAACACAGAATGAGTCTTATGATGACGATGATAAGGATGACATCCAACTGAGAGAATGTAATTAGATTCAGAATCACAGGAAACAAGCTCAGATCAACCAGAATTAAACGGCCTGGCACCACCTAGTGGCGAATCAGAAGACAGACGGTATCCGTATGTAACCAGTGCAAAAGAAGAAAACCACGTATTAACCAACATAGACTACTGTTATGACATACCTTATTTTTACTAACAGGGAAGAAACCAAACTTATCTAGAATACAAAAATTTGGAACAGAATGTTATGCATACAAACATGAAAATCAAAGGTAAAACAGGAATAGATGTGTTAACAACCGGACAGGTCAAACACCTTACTTCTCACTAAAAGGAAATAACATTTTTACCCTAATGACTTTGCCAGTGAAGGATATATAATTGGAGTGTAAATATTGTGCAGATAACAAGTTACAGATAACAAGTTAGAAATGAATGTATGCATTAATTATAAACTTTATTAATTGGCTGCCTTCTTTTTGTGCTCCTTTTATATTGAGATATATTTTTCATCAAGTTCGTCCAAATTGTGTTTTGTATAAGCGAAACATGTATACTGTAACATTGTCAGAAGATAAGAAAGCAGTAGGGGTTTGATGGGTATATGTAAAGAAAATACTGGTGATGGTCAAGAGAAATACAAAGCAAGATTCAGATGGGCATACTCAAACATTTTCTTGGCATCCATTTTGAACATACAGAAAACTATGTAAAAATGTCACAAGAAGAATTTGTAGATAAAATAACTGAACTGCAATGAAGATGTGGAGAATGTAAATAATGTTTTGTTTGATACTGTTTATTTGATTGTTTTTGACTGATGGATTTTGACAAAATGAACGCAAGTAGGGGTGTTGAGTGGAACAAATATGCTTTCATTTGTCAAGACATGTTTTATTTTGAAGGGACACGTACTTCCGGTGTGTAATTAAGTTCACGTGAGGATGTGTGTATATAAGGTGACGTGTCAAACAATAAAATACTTGGAGTTCATTCCCCCTTGTGGTGAACAAACCAGAACGCTGACTCTTGGTCATTTTATTCCTCCGGTCATTTTATTCCTCCGTGGTGACGGCTTATCTGGATAAATGCACGCTCGGATTCCGCTGAGTGACGCTACCTGCTGACAAATACAATATCTGAAACAAGGAATTTGAAGAAATTGTTATTTATCCATTAATTAATTATTTAAATGTAATCAATAATTAATTATTTTATTTGTTTGTTTGCATTGTTTCAGTCCACCTCCTCACCAGTTTGTGGTGGTAATGCACCAAATTGTTATTTGTCAACCACTAATGTTGTGTAACAGGTTGTTGTTTAATGGATTTGATCAAAATGCACCGTATTTATAATATTTTTCTTGTTTTTCAGAAAAGTTTATCTAGTAGTTATTAGAAATGTTTCTTTTAATATTTGTGGAAACTGTTGAAATCCTATTTTCCCTGTAATCCAGGTTCCTTTTGTTTGTGTAGTGACACCGCCCCCTGGTGTTTTTTTTATTTTATTTATTTATAGAAAAAACAAGTACAAAAAAAAACTTACAATGTCAAACATGGCTCGAGACTTAAGGCATGCATAGCACAAAGAGAATAAAGGCACATAAACAAAAACAATTATGTGTTTTGGGCAGCTTACAACAGAAATTCGTTACAGATTGTTTTAGTTTTTAAAGCTTTTGCATTAGTACAATACTTAGATAAGTAAGAGGAAATATAATTAGAAAACACTATAAATCTAGGTTTTAGCAAGGAGAATTTACAACTGTGGATGTAAAATTTGGCTAAGAGTAGTATTAAATTTACAACAAAAACTTTCTTACTTGAAATATTTGGACAAAAGAAACCAAACAGTATAATTTTAGCGTCAAATGGTAGGTCAATTTCTAACTTTCTATTTACATACATGAAAATGTCTTTCCAGAACACCTGAGTATGAGAACAGTCCCAGAAGAGATGGATGATGGTCTCCTCAGAGCTGTGGCAGAGTGAACACATTGGGTCTACGTTTGGACGGTACTTGGAGATTATATAGTTTACAGGATAACATTTATGCAGAATCTTTAGGGATACTTCTCGAATCTTATTAGTTATAAAGTATTTTCTAGGTAACAACCAAACATCTTTCCAACAGATATCATTAAATAAATTATCCCAGAAGAATATAGAAGCAGGTTTACTAATACATTCTCTAATTATTAATTCTCTAATACATTTGTTATTTGTTTTTTCACTTAAAAAAGGGTCAGAGTTACCAATGAATAATTCTTCAGTTAAATAGTTCGTGCTGTTTTGTACAGGATTTGACATCAACATTTTCACACCAGATGGAATTGCATCAAAGACAATTGCAAATTCTTTTGGTAGTACTGGAAAGTTATACGTAGTTAAAAATTCACTGTAAGAGTAAGTGTTGCCGTCTTTGTTGAATAACTGATGTACATGAACTATTCCTCTGTCAAACCAATTTTTAAAGAAAATAGATTTATGTTTAAAACAAATGTCTTTGTTATTCCAGATATAGTATTTGTGTGGAGAGAAATTGTGTTTGTGAACCAGAGTCCAGCACAAAAACAGCTGTTTGTGGAAATTGGAGAGTTTGATCGGAATTTTGTCAATGTTGTAATTACACCTTAAAATAAAAGATAGACCACCCAATGCTTCAAATACATGTGTTGAAATGAAGTTCCACAAAGAGTTTGGATTTAAGAGATATCTTTTGATCCATTTAATTTTAAAGGAGGAGTTTAGAGTCTGTAAGTCTAATACATTAAACCCACCAGAGCACAGCTTATTTATCATAACATTTTTTCGGATTAGATGAACCTTTTTTTTCCAAATAAAATCAAACAATGTTTTATCCACTTTTGAAATGATGTCCTTGGGAACCTCCAAGGCAGAAGTCGCATAAACCAAACTGGAGAGACCTTCAGCCTTAGAAAGTAATACACGACCGGAGATGGATAAATCTCTCTGTACCCATAAATTGAATTTTTTTTGAATTACAGTAACAAGGGGATTAAAGTTATCACTTAATCTTTGGTCCTCCTCTTTTATAATATAGATACCAAGATATTTAACTTTGTGTTTTACTGGGATTCCTGAGATCTCTGTGTGCTGCTGGTAAATACGTGGACTTGACGTCACCAGCTCGGCCTCTTTGTTTTACTTCGTGAGGAGCTCCGTCTGGATTTAGCTCCGTGATTTATTCCAATTACTGATGAAAAAGACTTCTCGTGAGTCAAATACTTTATTCTGTGATTTAGTTCCAAGCTGCTGCTGCCAGAGGCTTGTAACACTGCAGCTTCTTGTCTGTGGAGAGTACGTTAGTTCACTCTGTTAGCATCTGTAGCTGTTAGCATGTGTAGCTGTTTTAGCATGTGTAGCTGTTAGCAGCTACGTCTCGTTGTCTCGTGCTTGGATAATCTAGTCTCGTGACTGTGTGTGTGTTTTTCTGTGTAGGAGCAGGAGCTTCACGTCAGACCTCCACCAACCACATGTTTGTTCTCTAACAGGTATGGTTGTAATTTCTAGTAAAATTGTTCAATATTATTCTTTGGTCCAGCAGCCTCCACTTCTTAAAGTCAGCGCTCACGCGGTTTGGTTGTGCATGAATTAAGTCACGCTCGCGAGGTTCTTTCAAAATAAAGCTGATCTGAGTCTCCTGTTACGGTAAAGTGAGCCTCCACTCGGCTCTGTGAGCCCTCACTGGCGTGTTTGTGCTCGTTTATAAGATCTACTACGGTAACGCCCATGTGAAGCGCTGCTTGTGGCTTTTCAAAATAAAAGCTGAAAATAAACGTTACCATACCATACCATTTTATTTATAAAGCACTTTAAACAGGAACAAGTCCACACCAAAGTGCTGGACAAACAAACACGCAACAGGCAACACAGACAATGAAGTACAACATGAAAAAAAACATTGCAGATCATAAATCAAACGATCCAATACAAATCAGCTGGCATTGAAAGCAATGGAGTAGGAGTGAGTTTTTAACCGGGATTTGAAAACCAAGAGGGAGGGGGCGTCAAATTAATTAAACGTTGTCAATAGATGAAAAATACATGAATAAAAGCTGTTTATAGTAGAAAACAATTAAATTAAATCTGAAGCTGTTATATTTTCCCCCCAAAATAAATAAATATAGTAGAAAATAATTAAATTAAATCTGAAGCTGTTATATTTTCCCCCCAAAATAAATAAATAAAAGCTGTATTCAAATAAAAGTGTATTCATTATGTGAGAATGTCAATTCCCCCACCCCCATAAAAATAAAACTGCTTGATACTTTGCCCCCCCCCCATAGATGAAAAGTACATGAATAAAAGCTGTTTATAGTAGAAAATAATTAAATTAAATCTGAAGCTGTTATATTTTTCCCCCAAAATAAATAAATAAAAGCTGTATTCAAATAAAAGTGTATTCATTATGTGAGAATGTCAATTCCCCCACCCCCATAAAAATAAAACTGCTTGATACTTTGCCCCCATAGATGAAAAGTACACGAATAAAAGCTGTTTATAGTAGAAAATAATTAAATTAAATCTGAAGCTGTTATATTTTCCCCCCAAAATAAATAAATAAAAGCTGCAACATCAAATGTGGACTTTCAAAATAAAGCACCTCCAAAGTTGGACAGAGTTCATAGGAATAAACAAGAGTTGCTGACTTTTTTGCTAGATAAGGGTTAGATTTCACGCACCACTCTCACTTCAGGTTGACTCTAGAGGACTCCAAGATGTTGCTCACCAACTTTCAGCAACATCAAATGTGGACTTTCAAAATAAAGCACCTCCAAAGTTGGACAGAGTTCATAGGAATAAACAAGAGTTGCTGACTTTTTTGCTAGATAAGGGTTAGATTTCACGCACCACTCTCACTTCAGGTTGACTCTATAGGACTCCAAGATGTTGCTCGCCAACTTTCAGCAACATCAAATGTGGACTTTCAAAATAAAGCACCTCCAAAGTTGGACAGAGTTCATAGGAATAAACAAGAGTTGCTGACTTTTTTGCTAGATAAGGGTTAGATTTCACGCACCACTCTCACTTCAGGTTGACTCTATAGGACTCCAAGATGTTGCTCGCCAACTTTCAGCAACATCAAATGTGGACTTTCAAAATAAAGCACCTCCAAAGTTGGACAGAGTTCATAGGAATAAACAAGAGTTGCTGACTTTTTTGCTAGATAAGGGTTAGATTTCACGCACCACTCTCACTTCAGGTTGACTCTATAGGACTCCAAGATGTTGCTCGCCAACTTTCAGCAACATCAAATGTGGACTTTCAAAATAAAGCACCTCCAAAGTTGGACAGAGTTCATAGGAATAAACAAGAGTTGCTGACTTTTTTGCTAGATAAGGGTTAGATTTCACGCACCACTCTCACTTCAGGTTGACTCTATAGGACTCCAAGATGTTGCTCGCCAACTTTCAGCAACATCAAATGTGGACTTTCAAAATAAAGCACCTCCAAAGTTGGACAGAGTTCATAGGAATAAACAAGAGTTGCTGACTTTTTTGCTAGATAAGGGTTAGATTTCACGCACCACTCTCACTTCAGGTTGACTCTAGAGGACCCAAGATGTTGCTCACCAACTTTCAGCAAAATCAAATGTGGACTTTCAAAATAAAGCACCTCCAAAGTTGGACAGAGTTCATAGGAATAAACAAGAGTTGCTGACTTTTTTGCTAGATAAGGGTTAGATTTCACGCACCACTCTCACTTCAGGTTGACTCTATAGGACAACCGGATGTTGCTCACCAACTTTCAGCAACATCAAATGTGGACTTTCAAAATAAAGCACCATTATTTACACATTGAAGTAAAAGAAAAACCATTACAATCAGAACAAAAGTCAACAAAAGTCAAAGTCAAAGTCAACTTTATTGTCAGAACTGCAATATGTACAGGACATACACAGGATTGAAATTGCGTTTCTCTCAGTACCTTGGTGCAACAGTAACCATTTAAACACTAAAACACTAAAACATTTAATAAACATAAGCATAAAATAGTAAAAGTGTAACACTGTCCTGAGTTTTTTCATAGTAGTATAAAAGTATGAAAAATTTACACCAACACTAAAACTAAAACACTAAACATTTAATGAACATAAGCATAAGATGAAATAATAAAAGTGTGATACTGTACTGTCCTGAGTTTTTGCATAGTAGTATAAAAAAATGTATAAAAAAGTATAACTATAAAATAAACTAAAGGTTCTAGCATTGACATTTGCAAAGAGTGGCAAAGCAGCATATGAGTTAATGTACACAGTATATGTATGAGGTAGTAGTTGATGTTGGTATAGAGGCAAAAGTGGCATATGCAGTAAGGCACATTGGGCATCCTTAAATAAGGCTGGTCAGAGAATACTGTATATGTATCAGCAGTGGTGTAAATATAAAAGTAGTGTAAATGTAAACAGTAGTAAAACTATCTAAAGTAATTTTTATTAACCATGAAAACATTTCTACAAAAACTTATACCTGTATCAGTTTTCAAGTACAAGCAGTTCCAGTCATTTTCTCTGGCTTGTTACAGGACTTCTCTGTAATCTGTCTCCATACAATTTACCTGAAAATAGCCAGTGAAGGTGCATAAACGAAGTTAATTACAACGGTCATTAAAAATAGAAATACTTTTTTGTGTTACTGTGATAAAAAAAGTTACATTTTTCAAAAAGAAGGGTACCAAGGCTCACAATATTGGAGCACTGAACGTTGGTTTCAAGAACACAACGGACAGTTCCAGTTGTTTCCTCTTGCTAGTTCCAGGACTTTGTCACTGAAACGTAGGCACTGCTCGTGGAACCATTTCTCACATGAGTCACACTGGATCTGAAGAAATAGTTAGAAAACTCATTTAGTATGGTACAAAATAATGTGTCTAGTCCCATATTAACATTACATTTTCACATTCTTTTAACAATTCATTATCTTCTAGAAAAACAACCTAAAACAAGTACAGTAATTGCCAGTAAGGCTTTAACTTTCAAACTTTTGTTTGGTAGCAGTTGAGATTTGATGTTGTACCAGTACTTCGATACAAACTGTCGTTCCACCTCATATACCACTTGATGCGATTGACAATAAAGATACTCGAATCGTAAACTATTATCTACAGCATGCTATAAAATCCACCAGTATTACATTGAATAATTTACATTTGTTGTGACACTCAGTGGTGGATAAAGTACTCAAACATTGTACATAAGTACAAGTACAAATAAACAGACAAAAATGTACTCTAGTCATAGTTGAAGTACCATATTAATATTTTTACTTAAGTATTTTTAAAATTACTTGCTGTATGTATTACCTAATGCAATGGTCTCCAATATCATTAAGTGTGCCTACTGTAAGTCTATTTTCTGCAATACATTAATAGTTTTGTGTCATTTTAATGACCAATGCTGCAGATAATACATGTTTTTATTGTGTTTGCTCTGTGACACAGTTCACACTTGGACTTGTGATTCTTCAGAATTTCAGTGATGACATGCAGAGATAAATGTCATT
>JBBPBX010065887.1:9235-19825 GCA_038048925.1 Garcialebias charrua | reverse complement strand
ATTGCAAATGCAATTAATTGTTCAGCCCTAGGTGGTTAGCATATTTACTTGCACAAAAATCCAAACTGGGTCCTTCCCCACATCAACCATAACTTGAGATTCCTCTTTTTTCCCCCAAAACAACAACGATGGGCAGTAAAGATTAAAATATGTGAAGCTGTGCCTTGTTCTGTTGCGATATCAGAAAATCTGCTTGAGCTGGACACGGATTAAAAGCTGATGGTTAGAGAAGCAGATTCTTCTGATTGGCAGGGGGGTTCAGATACCACAGTGCAGTTAGCATAGTTAGCAGAATTAGCATAGCAACACTGAATGTATTTGACTGCGAAAACAGCAAAAATGTGAAGAACATTTTATGAAAAAGTGTTAGGATGTTAATATGATTATTAACAGCAATAACATATCTGAATAGGAGATGTTTTAGGTGGTGTAAGTTTGCTCCAAAATAATCTTAGCTTTGAATAGCCATTTGCTTGGCTCTCCTATGAGAATCAGAATACATTTTATTATCATTGCACCAAGATACAACGTGAACATGTACGTACAGCCATCCGAAAGATGGACGGCGTGCACATAGCTGCTGCTATTAAGCGCGGCCTTCTTGTTCTTTTCAGAATACATGTACATTTTTTAGATAGAAAAAGGGACAAAGCCATGAGGAGAGGATAGTGGCATTACATAAAAAGATCTCTTCACACATTGTCCTAACAGGACACGATTTAAGACATAAAAAAACTCTGTGAGCCGCACATTTATGAACACGTTACATATGCAATTATGATGAGGCGGTCCATGAAGCACTAACAGAGAGTCAATTGTCCTGATAAGATGATGCTCAGCCGGCACAGTTCTGATAGAATCTACAGAAGGGGGAGGGGTTGCGATAGACAAAGCTTTTCCTTAGTTTACACATTTCCCAGGAGAAATTAATAAGTTGGCCTGTTTTAAGGCCAACTGGGGAGAGATTCAGATAATCCACAATTGTTGATTTATTCAGGCAGACTATTTTTTCTTGTCAGCCTTTGAGTCTGTACTGATACTTCCAAGGTCCGACATGGCCAGATTAGGGTGCATTCCACTGGTCCGTGCTTACGAGCCTCTTCAAGGTCATTTCCATGCTGACAAGTTCCAAAGCCGCAGGTGGCCTGCTATTCAAATCACTACCATCTTATGGTTTCTCTCATAAATCAGCTGATTTTGAGTCCTCCAAGCACGAACCATACCTTCACATAGGCAGCAGCCTGACGAAAGCCAAATTAGATGTGGCCATCTTCTTTGTATGTTGATCAACCAGGATCCATACTATTCAAAAAACAGGAAACCTGTTTTCATAACTCCAATTATATGCAAATTTGGCATCCTCAATCGATAGCAGAGGTAGACACATCTCCTTCAGAGATATATCCATCTGCATGCCTCGTTCAAGCACATGAGGGTTCTTCAGGACCCTATTGCTTTGTTGATTTTTTTTTTTTGTAATTTACGTCGAAAGTCCAGTAGGTCAGATCGAAAACAGTAGCTTTCATTTCAGAAGAGCTATAAAAATAAGAGCTGCTCCAATACACAGACAGAGAGCAAAAAAAGCAGGAGGAGAACAGGGAGCGGGAAAGAATGCGTGTGCCTCGTTAGAGTCAGAGTCAGAGTCAGAGAGTCAGAGATAATTTATTGTCATTTGCACCGCATGTAGTACATGTGTTGAAAACGAGATTATGTACACAGGGTCCCAGTTACATCCAACAACAAATGCAAGAGAAAAACAATAATAACATCTAGGATTAACTAAGAGAGACATCAGCTAGTAATACACTAAGCCCTAATGTAGTAGAAAAACATCATTATAAACAGCAGCACGAACATGAGCAGATGGTCACAGATGAACGCAGATAGTCACAGATGAACGCAGCAACAAGAAACAGATCAGAGATCAGAGTTAGAGAGCTAGTGAAGAAGGAAAAAAAACTCAGATTTTCCCGAGATCCTTTTGATTGCTGTCTACTGCATGAAAGATACTCAATGCACATAAATACTTTACAGAACCTTATTACAAAAGAGCCAAACTATCCTCTTAACGTTAAGTTATCTTCTGGATATCAGAAAAATATCATACGAAAAAGTCTTACCAAAAAAGCACACAACCTGACAACATTTTAAAGTTTGAAACCAGTTTATTGCTTTACTACTAAAGTCACAAGAGGTTGCAGGTCAAGAAGAGAAGAGAAAACTGCATGCAGGCTTCAACAGCCCTGCATCCTCCATCCGAAGCCACAAAATCACCTCTCATTGATGTAGTTGAAAATTGTGTCATTTTGTTCTCAGAGCTTTGCCTGCTCCTTCTCAACACGAGGCCTGGGATGAACATTTCCTTGCAGGAGTATGTGCAAAGTATTGTGTGATTGGTCAGAAGATTGTGGGTGTGTTTGTCAATGCAGAAATGTGCTCTGCCATTCAGCTGTACGTCTCTTTAAACACACCAAGTTAGTCAAATGGCCCAAAACTCCTGGAAGGAGACTGTGCAGACATCGTCTGTCTGCTCAAAAATGCATTGCTTTCTTCATGAAAGAATTGTGGCCAAACGGCGGATGCAAGGACGGAGTGGAGACACTGGTGGGGGAAAAACCTGTGGTGATGTATACTGCAGCGGGAGGGGTTCCCCAGGAGTTCTGCTTCTGCACGTCGTTTCTCGTGGATTATAAAAGGTGTGTGTGAAAATGCACTCCCTACAACCACGTGACCGCAAGTCGACTGTTCAGCTTTGGAGTATGCTGGACCCTTAATGCTTCTTTAATCAGCAGACAGGTTCTTGGACTGAACCACATGGACCCTGATCAACCGGTATTGTGGGTAAACTGATACACTGGTACAGAAAATCATTTTGCGGTCACTTTGAAAGCATTTTACAGCCCTTGTCGTCCGCTGCAAGAGCTAGTGATTTTAAAATGTTTTAGACATTTATTCACTGAATGGTGCCAGCCTCATAAATTGGTCACAGGAGGTTTGTAGTAAAAGTCACTATGTGGGTTTTCCGACAAAGGAAGTATTGTGAGCCTCAACCTTTTTTTGAGCTTTAAACCAATGAGGTCTTGAACAAAACTTGTTTTTTCTTCGGCTGCTTCCTTCTTCAGGGTTGGCCACAGGTTGCTCAAACTTGAAGCCTCGGGATTATAAGACCACAGCACTGACTCTGGCCTTAAATTCAGTTAAATATGGAAAATCCAAATACTGTATACCTCCTGCTAAAAAGAATATCCAAACAGATATGCGGTCGAAAATTGAAGTGCAACAAAAGATCAAATCTTTTTAATTCACTTCGCGTGCTGCTAAATCAGCTGGAATAAGATGAGTGGATTGTCTACCATCACTGTAAAAAATGGATTTTGAACGGCACAAAGACCCATCAATACCCGTGAAGATTGTGAGAGATGAAGAGCGTCCTGTGCTCCAGCTTCATCGTGTGGCACAGCCAGAGAAAGAAAGGCTCTGCAGAAAGTGATGAAGGCTGCACAGAAGACTGTTGGAGTCAGCTGCCCCACCATAACAGACATTTACACCTCCAGATGCAGGAAGAGGGCCACCTGCATCATGAAAGACCCCACTCATCCAGCACACACACCTTTTTGCCCTGCTCCCCTCAGGCAGGAGGTTGAGGAGCATCAAATGTAGAACCACTAGACTGAGGAACAGCTTCTACCCTGAAGCTGTTAGACTCAAGAATCTCTAACCACAAAAAAAAAAAAAAATCACTGTAATGGCACTTTAATTGTAGATTTGGCAAACACTGTATCTGTGCTGCTGATTATCCATGCTGCTGATTTCTTACCTTAAGCTGCTATTTTCATACTCATCTGCTCACAACAGACTCATGTTCAGGCTGTTCTTTAATACACCATTACATTATTATTGTTTAGCATATGTTAGACCTTTGCATGCTGTTTCTTTTTTATAGTTTATACTATTGCTACTTTTGGGTGTAACTGGGACCTTAAGTACACAATTTTGTTCCACCTCATGTACCATATGTGATGCAAATGACAAGAGTCACCTTGTACATTAACAATTGTAATTTTTAATTAATTATTTACGGTAAGCATTTTTATTTAACTTGTTTTAAATGGGTTGCATGAACCTGCACACTCCAGAAACTATATTATGTTTCAAAAACAACAATTAAAAAAAGTTAAATTAGGTACAATTTAAAAAATGCAATTCAATTTTCGTTCTAACATGGCTATTACTCTTGTTTAGGAGCTTTTTAAATAACTTATTTTGAAATAAAATAAAAATCCACACATTTTAATTGGAAGGCATAAAGCTGGAGAATAAATACAAAGAGAAATTCTGTAAAAACACTTTTTAGCCTGAACCTCCTCACATGAGGTGAAGCACTTTTCACTCCCTGACAGCAGAAGTGAGGAAAATAATAAATGACGATGAGGTAAAAAATAAAAATAGGGCAATGCTGTGACCCTTAGAAAACCTCTCCCTCTTTATTCTCCCCGGTTCTCATTCTCTTAACCATCCAGGTCCAAGTGTTTTAGATTCTGCGTCGCTCCTGATAGATATTAACGATGCAGAGAAACAGGATCCAACTTAGCTCTTTCATCTCCGTCTGAAAGCTTGTTTCGTTACTGATCAGTGTCGCATGTCCTCCGTCTTCATCATACTGGTTACGGATTGCCCCAAAACCAGATGGGGCACATGCAGACTTAAATAAACACACACACACACACACACACACACACACACACAACAGCAGACGAGCCTTATTTCCTGCTTTATCTATTACTCGAACCAAAACACACATGACCTGCATCAGCAGGATGATACTCTGTGTCTGCATCCCTATTTTCTGTGTGTGTGTGATGGTTAAAGCGTGTAATAAAGTCAGCATGTGACCTACAGCCTTCTAGTTGGTGGGGCCCATAAATCTACCACTGTAGCCCAACAAATGTCATCTATGACTCCAATAAATTTTCATTCACATTTCCGTTCAAAAACAAGCTTACACCGAAGCCTACAGTGGTGATGTCATCTTCTTCCTCCTCTCACTGCATCTCTACTTTCCTCAGTCTGTCCATCGAGTGAAGACCTGGTGTCAGGGTGCACATGATTCTTGTGGCCCAATCACGTCTTCTCGCCTGATTTTTAACGTGTTCTTGTTTTGTTTTTTACTTTTCTCTCAGGCTCCCTCCTTCTCACTCCCCTTCAGTCTCATATTCAAAGGGGCCGACAGTTGTCCCCGATGCTCTCTTCCCTCGTAAACACAACTTGTCAGGGTGTTGTCTTTCCCCCACCATCACCCAATCCCATCCTCACCCCATGACATATGGTACACAACAACCTCAGCCCAAGTTACACACACAGACCCTCTTCTTTTACTACTTCTAAATATGACTTGTTCCTCGGCTCTTAAAGGAAAAATCCTAAAGATGGAGCTGGTGAGTGACTGAACAACACCACTGTTGAAAAGTGGTGTTATTTTGGCCCCTTAAAAATACATTTAGCAAAGCACGTTCATGTAAACCATGATTTAGTCACGGCTTTAAATGGATTTCTTGTACTGTATTGCCTTCAGGAAGACAACTGGTCAGTTTCAATAGTCTTGTCTTAAACAGCACATTTGGGAGCTCGCACTTAAAACTTATCAATTTTGTGCAATTATTGATTAAGGTACAACAACAAAAAAGGATCTGTGGTAAATTCAAGTGAAATCACAGTCAGTTCTTGGCTGTAGTCTCCACAAAATAATGGCAGTAGATTTTGGATCGTTTGTGAAATTCCTTTTTTTAAATGAGGCCAAAGCAGATAAAGGTCTGATTCAGTGGTGTAGTCTACGTGATACTCGGGTATATGGAGTATACCCACTAGAAAAACTTAAGAATTTCAGTATACCCACTTAAAAGTGCCCAATGGTACATGACATACCATTAGGTACATGTCATCTAATCCTATTGGTGTGCAGTGCTTTTCTTTGATACTGTTTTATAAATTCTATAACATGTTTTTAATACAAAGCCAGCTGTTGTACAAAGTTTGTTGTTCATTTATTCAAATATAAGCATCAGAGAAATTTGGAACTGTTCAATATGCTTAAAATCAAAATAAATTGATGGTTACACTTTACTAACCAGTGTACTTTGGTTTCTAAGCACTGTATGCCCACTACAAAAATGTAGACTACACCACTGGTCTGATTCTACTTCTCAAGACTTTAAGACGATCAGATCTCGCTGACGTGATTTGAGACGGCCTTTTTCACACAGACTGTACATGCTCAAAGGAAACCGGAGAACTCCTGATAGATCTTCCCTCTGCAGCGCACGTCACTCACGTGCAATCAGCATCAACACACACAGCACGATTGTCAGAGTTAATGTTTGTTTAAGTTGACAATGGAGGAGTTGGAGAGGAAGATCTGGTATTTTCCAGAAGTGCCATTTTGTAAATTTCTCACAAACAGACCACCTGTATTTCCAACAGACGACACAGGAACACTCCACTGTTCGACCAAGGCACACCCGGTCACCACCGCTATGTTTGTCAGCACAGCCATGGAAAGCGGCCGGTGTACCCCACCCCGTCCAATCTTCTTCAATTAGCTCTTTGACCATGAATATTATTTGACTTTATCATTTCTGCTGGAACAGTTGTAATAATGGTGTTATTTTCTCACACCCTCGGCCAGCAGATCTGATCTCAGATCTGCTGACTGCTGTCACTTTTCATGACCAACCATAGGAAGTTCTGACTAATCACACAATGCTTGCCGCACACCCTGTAAGAAACTCTGACTGGGGGCACTGCAGAAGACAGGGTTTCAGAGAATGCAAGTAGAAAAATACACAATTTTTGTCACAAGCCCATATCAGCGAGACATGAACTCGGCACTTCTTATGGACTATAAACCAACCCCTCAGATAAAATATGACAGAGCATTTAAAGAGTAGGTTGTCCTACAGTTGTGAAATCACTTCTTAAACAATCCTTAAAAGAAATACCACAGTTTGTATAACCAGATAAAAGGTTTTTACATTGTTATGGTATTCACAACCCCCTGTAAATCTGTGCTGAGAAAACAAGCATACATCCCAAAAAATACCTAAATATCCACAGAGACTAAACAAATCTATTGGGCCACTGAACCCCATGCAGACTCTGCCTGGTTTTCCTGGTGCCACAACTCATCACAACAAAGGCAGCCATGGGAAACTGAGGTTCATGTGTTATGATGGGAATGCATACCACAAACAATTTCCTCTCCCTCTGGCTTCTTTATAACAGAATCCTGTTCGACGACAGACATCAAAATATTATGGTGAGTTTTATAAGGCTTCAACAGTGTCTGGATGTGCAACTGTACATATAAACAGATGTGTTTTAAAGGGGTAGAGGGCAAAGCAGCAGAGAGGAGCAGTGAAGAGTTTGCACTGGATGAGTTAGAAGCGCTGCACGCAGAATCGCAGATAGATTATTATGGAAGCGTTTAACTGCCGTTTAATGTATCAACAACACATGCCCAATGATATGTCATGTATCACTGGGCACTTTAACGTGTGTACTGTATATGGAAATTCCCAAGCTTTAGTCGGTATACGCTATATCAGCATATCACATAAGTTTCACTTTACTATCTAAAAAAGTTAATTCTGGTGTTCTGGACATTAAAAAAACAAAACAAAACAAAAGATTGTAGAAACGTTTCATCTTTCTTCCGAAAGACTTCTTCAATCTGAGGTGCTGTATTCAGCTCAGTCATAAATAGCACCTTATCATAGTGGATCAAACAGTTTGCTGCTGACAGACAAAACCAGCTGCTCACATGATCAAGGAGGACCATCAGCCTAACGATGGACCGTTAGCACCCTGATGGTTGTTTGCTATTCACAGGGGGCTGAGTGATACTAGCAATAACAGCATTGTAAGAGGGGGACAGTTGAACCCGGAGGCCTCCACCTCTGTTTAATGATGGACGGTTTATTTTCACAAAGATGGCCTCCTTTACTCCTCTCTCAAACCATCGTTCCTCTCTATCAAGGATGTGAACATCTTCATCCTTGAAAGAGTGACCGCTGGCCTGGAGATGAGTAGCCTGGCCCTCGCCTTCCTGCACAGCTCCGCTCAATTCTCATTTCCCTTCACTGCACAGTCTGGGACTTCTCTCATAGACAACGATTTCTCCGGTAGATTTTTGACCGGACCAATCAGAGAACAGAAGGGGCGGAGTTTTGGCCCCTAACCCACGCCCCCACCTGTCCCAGCGCAGCCAGCGAGCGTTCGCATGTTCTCATTCAAAGCGATGCAAAGCGATGCAGGACTGTTTTATATGTGACACAAATTTATTAATTTCCCCTTCTTAATCCCTTATCTGGAGTTTTCTTTTGTTTTTTTTCCCAAAAGTCAAGTAATCGCTCCCTCCTCCCTCCTCCTTCTCCTCCTCACCCTCCGCTGAGTGAAATGAACAAGGAAATGCCTCAGGTTGTCACGAGAGAATTAAAGTCAGGTTTTACGTTGCTGCCCGAGTCCCATCAGATTTCCTGGTCTTCTGGTGTGTTGGACCAGCGCTCCATGGTTTTATTTTATTTTATTAGGACGTTTTATTAACATATAAACACAGAATATCCAAAGGCAGCGAGAGAAAATTCAGCAGGAGGCGGAGCTGAAGTCAAGTTCAGAAGACCACGGGGGAGCGCGCAGCCAACGAGCATTCGCATGTTCTCATTCAAAGCGATGCAGGACTGTTTTATATGTGACACAAATTTATTAATTTCCCCTTCTTAATCCCTTATCTGGAGTTTTCTTTTTTTTTTTGCCAAAAGTAAGTGATCATCGCTCCCTCCTCCTCCTCATCCTCCTCTCCCTCCGCTGAGTGAAATGAACAAGGAAATGCCTCAGGTTGTCACGAGAGATTTAAACTCGGGTTTTAAGTTGCTGCCCGAGTCCCATCAGATTTCCTGGTCTTCTGGTGTGTTGGACCAGCGATCCATGGTTTTATTTTATTAGGACGTTTTATTAACATATAAACACAGAATATGCAACGGAGCGAGAGAAAATTCAGCAGGAGGCGGAGCTGAAGTCAAGTTCAGCAGACCACGGGGGAGCAGCCATCAGCAGAGGCCACGCCTCCAGCAAGAATTGGTTGTCAATGGAGAAAGTCCAGACCCTTGTCTGAAGCGAAGTGAAGGACAAGGGTCTGGTTTTAACCAGGCGGAGATGAGTGTAGACCGCAGAGTCCTGACCTGATGATGTTGATCTTCTGTGCTGGGCCATCCTTTTGGCCAGTGGCTGTTTAGTTTCCCCGATATAAGACTGATCACAGCCCTCCTGACACTGAACAGCATACACAATATTACTCTGTTTGTGCCGGGGGACTGGATCTTTGGGATGAACCAGTCTTTGCCGTAATGTATTTTGGGGTTTAAAAGCCACTGGGACGTTGTGTTTAGAAAATAAACGTCTCAATTTCTCTGAAACTCCTCCAACAAACGGAATGACCACTGGTCTGGGTCTGGGTTCCTTCTTTTCACCTGATGGGCTGGAGTCCTGTTTGGGTTTCTTCTCTGCTTTCAGGGGAAGGCCCAGTTAGGATAGGTCCAGAGGACCAGAATTAACTTTTTTAGATTTTTCTGCCTGAATTATTGAGCATGCATCAGGATACCGGCGTACACTTTACTACAATGACAAAACCAGTCAAGCCTGAGTTTTCTGCCACACTAACAATAAACACACAATCCTGGCACACACGCAATAGTTGCTTATTAAAATTCTCCACTTCAAAATTGCTCTCGATGACCGTGTTGTTGTTCTGCCATGAGCCAGACCTCACAGCAGAAATAAACACTTGAACACGCTCAGAATAATTCACCGACGCATGAATATGCCAAGGAGGTAAACACAATTGCTTCCAGGTGGTATTACAGATCCCACCGCCACTCAAATGTGCCGCTGCTAACGACCTCAAGCTTCATGCAACGCTTCAATCATCATGATGACTTTACATCAGTTTCACCGGCAGGAGCTGAAAGTGACACGCAGAGTGTGGCTTTCCTGTTTAAACTGTTCTCTGAACTTCCTCTGAACACAGAACTGTGTATTTTCTTCACCCAGCAGCAACAGTAGGGCCCCCTGAACACAGAAAAAACACCAGCTTTTGAAGACTTGAGCATGCATCGCCGCGGGGGGGAATACAAGTTGAAGTTATAATTTGAAATATAAACCTGATGACAACAGAGGAATCGATTTACTGTATATATAAAAACTGACTGGAGATGATACTGTTTAAACATAAATTATTAGCTTCCCTTAATTATACAGGTAGACATAATGTTATTTACACAAATATACATTTTGCATTATCGTATTTTAGCAAATGAAACAAAGAAAATAATGCAAATGGCTTTTATACAGAAAAAAAAAGTACCAAACACAATTACTGGCACTGTTATCTATTAATTAATCAGTTTCTTCAACAAAGTAAGGAAAAAAGACAGTCACACTTGGCCTGATTTACTAAAAATGAGCTGCACCAGGTTTTAGCTTCAGTTTTTGTGTATCGTTTGCTCCCTCTATCGCCTCCATCTTGTTTAATTTACAAGT